>CACSLK010004199.1:2905176-2916067 GCA_902706635.1 Striga hermonthica
GTTTGGAGGGGTAAACATGCATGACGAAAAATGCATTCTACTCTTTTTTTAAGTATAGTCTATGGACTCTATTTAATTAACTTCATACATATTGAGTTCAATTTTTTTTTTTACGTATGTGATATTGAAATAATAAAAACTAGTACAACGCCCGTGTATTACACGGTTGTTTGCTAATTTTTTTTCTTATAATCTAAAATTATTGAAAACAGGTAGATGAAAATTTAAATATATTTTAAAAATATTTATATTATTATATTTAGTATGACACTTTTTATTTGTGCGACTTACTTGTGTTATATTATAATAATTTTATAATTTACAACATATAACTACATTAAACATAAATATATCAATTGAGAAATAATTTTATTTTTCTAATGAATTTTAGTAAATATTATTATTTTTTATTATTATAAAGATAAATATAATTTATTTATTTAATATATACAATATGGATGTCAAATCGAAGATCATCGAAAGATAATTAAATTAATATATTATATATGTAAAATCGATAAGTAATACAAAAGTTATCAACATTTAAAATACATTTACAATTCAATAGATAATTGTAGGAAACAAATCAAAAGTCGGGGATATATTAGTCACTTAGTGACTCACTATCTAAAATTCCAAAGAATTAAAGGGTTATATTAGTACAATTGATATTTAAATACCTAAGTTAGCTAAATAATATTTATGGAATGCGCAAACAAAGATTATTAATTATTAGTATATAATATTATTTGTCCAAACCTAACTACGAAGTATAATTGTTCGCTAAGTAAGATTCCGAAACACCAGAAGCAGCCACGTAGGCTCAACGCATTATGGAATAATATATAGGGAGAATAGTGGTATTTTATTAATTATGGACTCTATTTAATTAAGACTAAGACATGAATGAACTTTTTTTTTTCCGAAACGATAAAGATATTATATATAATCGAATTGTACAAAAGAGCAGCCACAGGCTGAATACAAACAGCTAACAGCTGAATATGAACAGCCAACAGCTGAATAAAGTGGGAGGACAGTCAAAGACCGCCTAGAACCGACCCCAACGGGGTAATACTCACAACACACAAAACACTAACACACTAACACACATAACTACCAAACTGAAAAAGACCCCAACAGGGTAATATCCAATGGCCCAAACCAAAAACACAAGTTCTAAAACAACACAACACAAACAACACTAGACAAAAAATAAATACTAACAATAAATAAAAAAAAATAAATAGACATGAATGAACTATGAGTGCATTTCTTCAAATATTTGTTTGCTATTCATACATGTATCAAACTCTCATTTTTCAATATGGGTAACAATGTAAAGGTAACAAAATTATCTAGAATATATATTAATACATATACTCATAAAAATTATTGTTAAGTCATTGTGATAAATATTATTTATTAATCTCAGCTTTCATAACACAAAATTGTGGAATAATATAACGTAAAAATAATCTTATCATTTTGAACGTCTCAAACAACTAAAAATCATACAAAAATAACCCAAAATTTCAATTGTTAAATCTTTTTTATTATATCTTATCAAGTTGAACATATAAATCATAGTTTGCCTTTATCAATTTATCATTATAAATGTCTCAATCACTTATATTTGTCTATAAAACAATCCTTCTCTCCTATTTTCCAATTTACTATCACAATATAGTGATATGAGATGAACAGAAGGAAGAAGAAAATATATATATCAAAAAATGACAAAATCGTAGAGTATTATCAAACATATCACTATAGGCTCATTCGAATCATGTGCCTCTTCCAAAGGACGTATGAATATTCATCATACAAGAACGTCCACGAATATTCATCATACAAGAAAAAAAGTAGATTAAAAAAAAATCTGGGCCATTTTCTTTTATTAATATTTTGTGGCAAATTTTTCCAACTAAGTTATTTTTATACTACATAAAATTTTTTATACTATCTAAAATTTCTTATAGGACTCGACCAGAGAAGATAAGGTTTCAGTCTATTGAAGGTTGCTAAAAATAGGGAAATGGTACGTGCCACTTCTAATGCAAACGAAACTTAATGGACTTTTTAGATGATGAGCCTAGAACCACTTCTCAATAAGCCACTACGTTGAAGGGAAAGGTAAAGGTCGACAAGCATGATGATAAAATGAAGGATAATTCCGATACATGTTATAACTATTATATCATTTTCTTATAATAGAGTATTATTTAGATTGAATTTTTAGTAAGTAGTTTGATTGAATAATGTTGGCATATAACTATTATATCATTTTCTTATAATATTGTGTAAAAAGAATATTTTCACAAACTAATGATTTTATTTGAATGTTCTTTCATACTGAATTTTAAACTTAATTTGTATAAGTATAATCAATAGAAAATCACTCGTGCAATAAAATGAAATATTATTTACGGATACAAAAAAATGAAATAATTGGATTAATGAAACCATTATATCCAAATTTTAAGATAAAAAAAAAAAGTAACCAGTTGCAAAAATGAAACTAAATAAACAAATGATTAATTAATACAATTATCAGTCGAAATTGTTATACCCATTTTATTTATTTCCCCTTTGTTTCTCTACTTTTAAAATAAAAAAAAAAAATCAATATTATTTTCCAGCCTCGAAAATCCAAATATTCAAGATTCTTGATTTTAACGGTTCCTTTTTCCCTTCTCTGTGTGTACAAGCCCATATTTAAACGGATTATATGGAGGAAATTGCATGCCATACGGTCATGCTTAAACAATTTAACACTTTTGTACCATTTTTATTTTTTATTTTAATATCAGCTAAACCACCTAAAAACTTTTCAATTATACCTAAAACCTGTTTATCCGTTATTAATTGTAATGATATAATTAATTCCAATTAATTATCCACTTACCAAAAAAAGTGGAACTAAAAAATAAAGATAGTTATCCCACAAACCCACGTATCCCTTCACCCTCTCCAACCTCCCAGCAGTTTTCGCCGATTTCAAAATTCAATGGCGAAAACAAAAATCCCTCCTCCTCAATGAAAAAATCCGGCGGATGGTGGCGACGTTTCACTAGCTATTAGATCTAGTGCCCGACTCCGTAAAATCCTACCAAAAAATCAACCGAAACTCGTTCAAAAAAATTTGATTTTCGATAAAAACTCTAACCCTAAGCCCATTCGTCGCAGGGTTTCCGACAAGTCAAAAATGAGAAAACCCACTTCGTCTCCCGGCTCAGACGACTTCCAGTCAGACACCAACAAACCTAAAAAAAATCGGCAAACACGTAAAGCGGAGAAGCCACGCCGAGTTTCAAGCGAAGAAGACACTGAGTTCGAGTGTGTAAGCCAACCCGAAGAAAGCGACAGTGAAGAAGATCTAGAAGAGGAAGACTCTCCTGTTGAATTGGCGACGAAAAAAGGAAAGAAAAGGACAACCAAAAAAAGGGCCGAAGCCAACAGATTGAAGAAAAGAAAAATGGACAATATTGATGTCACCAAGTCCCCTCGAGATTTTCAGAAAGGAATAACATACAAGGTATTTGCCCTAAAGCATCATTTTTTTGAATCGATTTTGTTGGCACAAGTTTGGATGTTAATTGGTATGGTCATTGATTCATCAACATTTAGTAAATTTGGGGTCTGCACACTGTTACCTAGTTGTTCATTACATTGAACAGAACATTCTCATTTTTCTAGGTCTGAGTTTTTTAGTATATTTCAAGTTTATTGAAAAGAATAGAACATTCCCCAATTTTTATGTGTATAGCTGGAGGTCTTGATGGGAATTGGCTGTTGATTTTTTCCATCTTCAGTTGGAGTTGTATGAATTTTTTATTAGTCTAGAGATGTTGCAGTTTTATCCATGTCTCTGGGTTCCTTTTGCATTTTAGCTTGTCATTGACTAACTAAATTTCCAACCAACATTTTCAAAGCCCTGTTGAAGTGAAACAAGTTATTGTTTTTTTTACTAGTTCTTTACTTTTTGTTTGGATTATTGATTTCCTTTGTGCTTATTTGTTTATTTTTATTTTTAGGATATGTCAAAGTCATCAAGAATATACTCGTTGTTCAAGAGAAAACGTGATCATATTGAGGAAGATAATGGGGGACCATCAACGGTGGAAAAAGTTGTTAATCACATTGAAAAATCCCACATAATTGAACCGGTGGTGTTTGATATCAACAAACTTGAGCATGATCCAAGGCTATGTAGGCCAATATCAAGTTATCTCGTTGATAAAATTGATGAAGTTCGACGAGCTTATATTAGCTACGGTCCTTATCAATACAAAGGAGAGTATCCTTCGAACGGGTCTGAGAAGCATTCTCGTTGTTTTCAAGCGTCGTGGTTCAAAATATTTCCGTCTTGGTTAGAATATTCACCTACGAGTTATGCTGCATTTGGTTTACCTTGCTATTTGTTCAACAAACCAGGCAAGCATCATAGTCAGAATACTTTTATTGTTGACGGGTTCAAAAATTGGAAAAAAGTTCGGAATGGAAAAGGTTATGCATTTCTAAGTCACGTTGGAAAAGATCATTATTCATTGCACCAAATTGCTGAGAAATCATGTGAAGACCTAATGAATCAAGCACAACATGTTCGGCCACTTATTGAAAAACAATCTTTTGAACAAGTTGCAAAAAACAGATTATAGCTTGAAGCTTCAATTGTTTTTGTCCGGTATCTTGCAAGTCAAGGTTTGGCTTTTAGCGGTCATGATGAAAGTAAAGAGTCTCTTAATCGTGGAAATTTTCTTGAATTTTTGAGTGCAATGTCTGAGCTTAATGAAAATATTGCAAATGTTGTATTAGACAAAGCACCTCAAAATGCCTCTTATACATCCCCATCTGTCCAAAAGGATATTTTACTTGTTATCTCAATGATGAACAAGAAAGTGATTCGTGAAGAAATTGGGGACGCAAAGTTTTGCATTATTGTTGATGAGGCCAGAGATCAATCGAAAAGGGAGCAAATGGGTATCGTCTTGAGATTTGTTGATATTTGTGGTTTTGTTCGGGAGCGCTTCTTTGATCTTGTACATGTGTGTGATACGAATGCGATAACTCTAAAAGATGCAATATTTTCCACCCTTTATCATCACAATCTTAACATTCAAAATATTCAGGGTCAAGAATATGATGGAGCGAGTAATATGCGTTGTGAATTCAACGGATTACAAGCACTAATTGCTAAGGAATGCCCGTATGCATATTATGTGCATTGTTTAGCTCATCGGTTGCAATTGGCGTTGGTTGGAACATCTAAAGAAGTTATCCCCGTCCACCAATTTTTTACCAAGTTAAATTTCATCATAAATGTGGTGGGTTCTTCTTGTAAATGTGTCGATGAATTAAAAGCGGCCCAAGCTTTTGATATTGCTTACTTGATTTCTATTGATGAGCTTGAAAAAAGGTCTGGACAAAATTAAATTTGCAGTGTACAACGAGCAGGAGATACACGGTGGGGTTCGCACTTGAGGTCGATTTCTAGCTTGTTGAAGATGTTTAGTGCAGCTTGCTCGGTTTTGTTGTGCATCATTGATGAGGGAAATAGTGATCAACGAGCTGATGCAGATTCGACTTACATTTCTTTAACCTCTTTCGAGTTTGTCTTTATCTTGCATCTTATGAAAGAAATAATGGAAATAACTGATACGCTTTGTCAAGCTCTCCAACAGAAATCTCAAGATATTCTAAATGCTATGCATCTTGTTGGCACCACAAAGCGTCTAATCCAAAAACTGAGAGATGATGGATATGACGGTCTTTTTGGCAAGGTAAAGTCTTTTTATGAAAGTCGTGCGATAGATATTCCCGATGTTAATGATTTATATGTTGAAAGAGGAGGACGTTCTCGGAACAAGCAAAATCTATTCACAGTCGATGATCATTACCGTATTAATATATTTACGGTTACGATAGATTGTCAACTGCAAGAGATAAACAACAGGTTTAGTGAGCATGCCGTGAAGCTACTTGTTCTTAGCTCAATTTTTTATCCTCGCAATTCTCAATTGTCTTTTGATATAGACAAGGCTTGCCTTCTTGTCAATGAATTTTATCCCAGAGACTTCACGGATTATGAAAGAGATTTACTCCAAGTTCAATTGCGACATTATGAGATTGATGTTCTCAAGCATTTAGAATTTCAAAATTTGTGCACTATCTCTAATTTCTGTCAACGGATGGCGAAAAGTAGAAAATCCTTGATATATCTGTTGATTGATAGATTAATAAGGTTAATTCTTACTCTTCCTGTGTCTACGACGACCACAGACGTGCATTTTTTGCTATGGCTATTGTTAAATCCAAACTTCGAATTCTTGTAAATTTGACTATCTTTGTTGAAAGGAAAATTACAAGATCTATTACTACCGAGTCAATCATCGATGGATTTCGTTACTTGAGAGAACGTCGAGCACAATTCTAATAGTCACAAAGTTTGAATGGTATGTATTTTTCTTGAACTCATTTTTTTGTTCTATTCTAGAAATGAAACTTTATCTTTTTAATGAAGTATGCCTATATTGAAAATTATTTGCCCCCCCCCCCAATTAAATTTTCTAGATCCGCCTCTGCCTAACATACCCAATCCATATAAGAATTTACACAAAAATTTGCAAATGGTGACAAGGACTAGCACATTAACACAACAAATCTTCAAAAAAGTTGATGAGCCCCGTTACATCTTCTTAAATCACAAGTTTACAAAACCAGAACAAATGAAATTATTCTTTATTAAATGAAGTGTATTAAGCAAGATGAAAAATGAGATTGACCAAAGAATGGAAAGCTCTAGTGAATGGTGTAGTTCGTCCGACGAAGATATGCGTGTTGATTCCGACGAAGGTCTGGATAAAAAATAAGGTTGGCCCTTGACGTAGATACACGTATTGATTCCGACGAAGATCTTGATATGGCCCTGGCCATGCTTACAATGAGTCACGACAACCAGGGGCAGATCTATTCATAGGCGAGCCTGGGAAGTTGCCTAGGCTGAAATTTTAATGATAAGATAGGTTATGGTATACTTTAATTGAATTTTTATGGTAGTAGATGGCGAAAGAGAGTCTGTTCCGGCGGCGCTAGGAAGAAGATGGCTGGTAAGGCAATTTTTTATTTATTTATTTATTTATTTAAATCAGTCTTGAAAGAAAAGACGACATCGTTTCTTGAAAGGCCTAAAAAAAATAATAATAATTACCAAGCCTGACACACGCATGCAACCCATAATACACGCACGTAGGCATAGAGAAAAAAACATAAAGGTCTTGTGAAATCTAAGATCCCCATTTTTCTTTCGAGAAAAAAAAGCCCTTAATTTGAAATTGGTCGCCGAACACCCAACTCTCTTCCTGTTATTCCTGAATCCGACATACACATAATCCAAAATAAATTTTCTTCTCAAGGACTACTGGAGTGACGAAAATGGGAGTGCATAATTCTTGAGTAATTTGATCGAAATTTCTATGCTTTAATTCTAAGGCAAGATTTTTATATGTTTATATGTTTAAGTTCAACTATTCATATCGATTTTTTTAACCCATATTTGTTTGTATTATACTATGTTTTTCCGTTATACTGTAATTTTGACTTGAGCGGACTGCGGACCTCTTGGTAATTTGCCATGCATACAGTTTGTGCAAGAAAAAACTGAATTGAGTTGATTTGTTTTGGTGGGTTCATGGTTGGTTTAGATTGTAACTTGTACAGAAACAAAATTATTAGTTCAAAAATCACACATATTAGAGTTTGTTGAGTTTATTGAATGAGTGACTGTTGATGTTTTAATTTGGAAATTTTTTATGTTAATAGAAATCAATTGTTGACTAATGATTGTAGATTTACATTAATCAAGCTTGAATCCGGATGGTTCTTTTTTTCTGTTTTTGACAAACAAAAGTTAATTCGCCTTGCTAAATTCTATCCGAGAGTTTTTTCTGAATAAGATGTGTTAGCAATATTTGAGGACAAGCTATCACTTAAGTGAACAAATGTTAATTTTTCTCAACTTAAAGGACTCGGTGGTCTTGCAAAAAAAAAAAATGGTGGAGACAAGAAAGAACATTAGTTATGCATTGATCTACAAGCTTCTAACTTTGGCTTTAGTTCTTCCAGTTGCTATAGTTTTTGTGGAAAGACTATTTTGGCTATGAGTCTCGTGAAGAATTCACCTCGCAATAGAATGGTAGATCAATGGATGAATGATACTTTACCTGTTTATATTGAGAAAGATGTATTTAATAGCATTACCAATGATGTTATAGTGCATCAATTTCAAAATATAAAATCGCGTCGCGGACAATTACGTTCCCTTCATTGACTGAAAAGTTGAAATTTTTTTTTTAGTTAGGTGAAGTTTTTTATTTTTTATTTTTAAAAAAAAAGTATTTTTTTCATTTCATTTTGCCCTGGTTGCTAAACAATTATGTATCCGCCGCTGACGACAACCGTCATTTTCTTGTTCCGAAAACATTAGACCGATTCAGATGTCGACGCCATTGTTATGGTGATTCGATTGTTTCTCTCTCTCAAATAGGTTGAGAGATCATATTGCGGGAGGGGAGAAGAAATCTGATCTGAAGTTTTTTTCGTCTCAAATAAGAAGAAAAACTTGTGTAAAGTCGTGGATATCACTTTTGCAGAAAATATAGAACCATCGCCCCATCTTTAAAATCGAGCAATTACCAATGTGATAAAATGACCATTAGGGCGTAAAATATGGAAACAAATTTTACCTTTTTGACATAATTGATAAGCCATAGTCTTAGCTGTTGTTTACTTTGGTTGATATGACGGGATAACTAAAATTATCCTGCAATAAGTAACGTTTACTTTAGAGCATCTTCAATGCATTGGGTCTAGTCTTGCTTATGTGGCAAGTAAATAAACCAAAGTTTTAGATGACATGGATAAAAATATGTAAAATTAATAAAATCCACTCCAATGCAAAAGACTAGGTCTCTACTTGGGTCTAAAATAGACTTAAGGGGAGACCAGGTCTCTTTTTCTGGCTGCCACATCAGCAGGACCTAGTCTACTTTTATTTGTATTGGAGAATATATCTTTTTAGACTGAGTCTATTTCTTATGTGGCATGTAATTTTTTGGAATGAAACCCAAAGCATTGTGGATGCTCTTATAGAATTGGGATAGGTTTCAACTGACGTGGCATACATGTGGCATGTGGGCCTACATGCTTATCATGTATTTGCTGATTAATTCATCCCGTCCTAAACCCTGGATTTTTTTATCCTGACATTAGAATGACCATTTTGTCCTCAAAAGTGCTTGTCAGAAGACAAAAATACCCCTCAAATTCTTTTTATTTAAAATCAAAATACCATATAAATATTGAAAAATTTTCATTTTATTAGGTTTGCATAGACGGATCCCCAATTTCATTTTAGTTGAACTCATTTCAATTGGACCAAAAATCCAAACTTATGCTCCCTGGATCTCACCGCACCGGTCGTGAAGCTCGGAGTCGGCGAAGGGCGAAGTGGAGGAGAGGCATCGTCAATTTTCATAGTATTCACCGAGGAGCCGTCGCTGCGGCGATTGCGACGGGCGCCTCGACGCAACTTGACGAATTTCGGTTCTGCTCCTCTTCATCGGCATTATCAAAAAGTGGATCTTCACCACCGCCTAATCTCTCCTCTTGAAACCTTACCCGCCGCTCGAAATTGGGATTTTTACCTCTGAAATTAGGGTCGTAAGCACTTCACTCGCTAGGGAATGAGATTCATTCAATGATGCGAGTTGGCATGGTCTGTGGCTGGAGATTCCGAATTAGGTTGCAAGGAGGGCTGGAGTTTCAAAAATTAGGTTGCAGGCTTAAGTCGATTACGAGAGTTTTGAAAGAGGTGAAATGGAAAGAAAGGGAAGGAAGAAGAAGACTATTAAGGCTATAATTGTTATTTTCAGATAAATCATTTAATTTTATCCAACTAAGTAAATGCAAGACTAATTTGTAAACAACCTATAAAAATCCAGGTCACCATATTATTATAGTTGAAAATCACATATCCCATCCAAAAAAGTAAACAAGGCCTTAATGTAAAATGTATTTTCAAAAGGTCATAGGGTGTCCTCCAATCGTGGGAAGTAGGAATGTGACACTTCATTTCTTCGAATAAATGACACTCCTTATGTGTTTAGAATTTTGTTATACATTGATTCTCTAATAATAATAATTAAGACATATAAAATCCAAATGTTTCCAATTTTACTCTTTTTGTTGACCAATATAGAATCCAATTTTTTTGCCTTTTTTTCATGTTTAATTATTTGTTATTAATAATATTTAAACATGAAAAAAAGTAAACAAGGCCTTAATGTAAAATATATTTTCAAAAGGTCATAGGGTGTCCTTCAATCGTGGGAAGTAGGAATGTGACACTTCATTTCTTCGTATAAATGACGCCCCTTATGTGTATAGAATTTTGTTTTACATTAATTCTCTAATAATAATAATCTAAGACAAATAAAATCCAAATGTTACTCTTTTTTTGACCAATTTAGAATCCAATTTTTTTGCGTTTTTTTTTTTCATGTTTAATTATTTATTATTAATAATTATTAACAGGGCCCACCGCCAGTCTATTTCCAGCAACTTCATTGAAATTTATTCAGATTTAAGAAACAGTGAAAAATAACAAAAAACACCTAATCTATAATCATCCCCAAATTCTCCCACCCAATCCACCGCCGAAATCTTTGAAGTAGAAGTCCCGCAGCAGGGCGAGTCCGTTTGAATTGTGAGTCCTACTGAAGCTAATGATCATTTTATTTTTGATTTAATCTTTTCGAGTTGATTTTGTCATGTAATTTTTTGTTATCGTGCGTAAAATTATAGAAACAATCCTTTTTGTTTTTTTTTTTTT
>CACSLK010004199.1:2930395-2943922 GCA_902706635.1 Striga hermonthica
AAAAAACTCAAAAAAAAAAAATCAACACTTAACCCTTATCAATGGCTGATAAAACCAAAAAAAACTCAGCCTTTATCTTTGCATACATAAGCAACACACCACTAATGTCGAACCCGATCGATCCCTCCCGACTCGTGGTTCAATCAAGAAGTTTCTAGAACTTTTTCCCGACCCTCCCGACTCGAGGTTCAATCGAGAGGTTTCTAGCATTTTTCACCGAACCCTTGTACGTTTTTTTTTTCGAATCGATCACTCCTCGACGAATATTCTCCCTACGAATTCACGGAACCTTCTCGAGTAGAGTTTCGGATCGACGGCCGAGATGGAAGTGGGGTCCGCGTGCAAGGACTTGTACGCGTGCTCGATTTTCTTGGTGATGTCGTAGTCTTGCAAGATGTCGATAATCCCAAAGTAAAGGACAACTTCGTGAGTTTCTCCAGTAATCGAGTGGCTAAAACCGGAATGAGTGTACCGGTCGAAATCGCTCTTTCGGGCCACACGTTGGGCCCGCGCAGGCATGTTGGCACCTAGCCTTATCAATGGTTTCCTGAAAATAGTAAGGATAATTGTGTCATTTCAAAATTTCGAGAAATGATTTTTTAGTAAGGGTAATTGTGTCATTTCACAAGGCAAATTGCCTACTATTTCGTACTTCGCTAATATCTGCTACTTGGCTATAAAACCAAGGGACGGTAAAGAATAAGCGTATAACAATTCAGAATTCAAGCAAAAGTCACAAACATAAAAATTGAACCTTATTGAAAAACAGTTTAAATCTAACATTTCTACATCTCTCCTTGCAAGTGATTGACAAATATTGGAAGAGAAGAAGAAATTTAATTTTTTTAATTAGACTTTTTATCCAGAAATATAAGACCATGCTATATATACTTATGCAACAAACCCCATCCATCATTATTAGGCCACCATGAATTATTCAACTATCATTTTTAATTCATTACAAAAATAAATAAATAAATAATAATTCATACCTGCCAGATAAAACCCGGTCCATGTCTTGTAATTCGGCTTCAAGAAAACGAAACCCACGCATGAATTTTTCGTTTTGGTACGAATCGCCTTTGCCTGAGAAGAAGCAAAAGTTACACACAACGATCAAAACCCTCGAGTCTCAAGGATAAATCAATACAAATTGTGAAGTTAGTGACACTAAATTTTTTTTACCTGAACGCAGCACAAAAGGCGATAAACCGATTTTATCCCGAGCATTATCATCACGAAAATGAAGGCCAACCAAGAGACTATAATCCATGATCCGTTCTCTCTCGAGAAATTCACAATCGCGATGAATTTGCCTGCAAAACACGACGATTTCAAAGAGAATTAGGGAAAAAATGCTCACATGACAAAAAAAAGGTAAATATAATTAAAAAAAAAAATACTAACTTCATGAGTTCTTGATACCAATTGGTCTGCAAACGGAACGTATAGTTTAAGTCGAGGTCCTTTAGAGTTGTGGTTTCATCAATCTCCCCCTTAGTTTTATTAATCGTTCGGCCGTGTGATGATCCTTTCAGATCAAATCTTCGATTAATTCGATACTCGGAGCAGAACAAATTTCCCATCACAATGAACCGTGTCTAAATTCGCAAAAAAAAAAAGAATATATTACATTATCAGCCATACTGAAGACACGATGTACATAATATAACTAGTAAACTTAACCGTAATAATTTAATTTAACTGTACCTTAACGCCACCGACTGGCTTCACACAGTGGACTCCGTAAAATTTTGTGACGAGCGAATTTTCATAACGAGAGACATGTTGATAGTAACTAGGAAGCATCTTGATAAGCACCTGAAGAAAAGAAAACAAATAATCATACTTCGATTTTTTACGAACAGAATAAGAATTGTTTTTAAAAGGCATATCAATGGTAGAAAACAGCTAACAACAAACCTTCACTTCAGATTTCTTAACAGTCTTTATCATAAATCGATCGTCTTGTGTCAAGTAAAAGAAACTTCCGCTCTTCCCGGGAGAAGAAAGTTCTCTCAGGGCATCATTTCCACAAATGGCTAACATGTAATCTGCTTGATCAACTTGAAATAGCTCCCTTAAATGCCTTTGTAAACAAACCCAAGCAAACATATTTCAATATTTTAGTTTAGCTAGTCCATAAGCATTCATGATTTACAGAACACCCAAAAAGCCAATGAATTACCAACAAAGCTAGCAACTTTAAATAACAACTCATCACACCATTTTAGCAAGAATAGCACTTTTTTTTTTACCTAAAGACGATCGGACAATAATCCTTCCACCGAAACTCGGGCAGCTGATGTGGCGGCGTGATTTTAGATCCTCCGGCCGGAAATTTCGTCCAAAACTTCTCCATTGGATCAAAATCAGTCATCTTGAGATCTCGCGAAATCGAAGCATGCTTTCCCACAGTATACCTAAAGCAAATTATATTAAAAATCACATAAACTCGAAAAACACAATGGGCTTTTTCACACGTTCAACTTTTGACCGTACCTAATGCCCATCTGAAGGTTGAGCATCAGATCATAATTCTTATGCCCTTTCACAATCGTTTTCCCCGGTTTTTTAACGTCACCGCCATTTAAACAGCCGGGGTTCCTTCTAAACTGCTTAATCCCATCACGACTCAAAACCGAGCCATTTGTATACAACAATGAGGCCTCCAAATTATCGATTATATCGCACGTTATATCCCCAGCCTCCCCATCAGAGTCCCAAATGCAAATCCTCGGAAAAAAACCCTTCCCATTAACAGCCCCATCGGCCGGTATCCACTTACTGTTCATCACCGGATTCAGACTCTCCTCCTCCACCACAATCGCCGGAGTCAACATTTTCCGGCAGACATTCCCAGTTTTTGAGCTGTGGGCAGGGTAAAAGGTCCCATTCAGAATTTGCTGCCCTTTGTTGCCGTTTTTACACGGCTCGTTCGACCAGCAGCCGATGTAGCAGCTCCCGTCCGGCCAGGTGAAGACCCCATGGCCCTTAGGGGACCCACAGTCCCAATCACCGTCGTACCGATTTTTGTTGTGCCAGATAAGGACACCTCTGCCGTGAATTGACCCGTTCTTCCACTCGCCGATGTACTCGTTTCCATTTCTCCAAAGGTATCTTCCCTGGCCGTCCTGGAGATTCCTCTTCCAGTGGCCCTCGTAGTAATCCCCATTGCTGTAGTGCTTCACGCCGTAGCCGTGCTTGCGATCGCCGGACCACGAGCCGCTGTACACGTCGCCTTCCGGCCCGACGAAGGTGCCGGAGCCCTCCATCCGGCCCGACCGAAACTCGCCCTCATAGGTCGCACCCGAAGGCCAGGAGAACTTCCCCCGACCGTTCGCCTTACCCTTCTTCCACTCGCCCTCGTACGAACACCCGTCGCGCCACAGATACTTGCCGGATCCGTGGGGGGCGTTGCCGGAGAAGGTCCCGATGTACAGATCTCCGTTGGGGAGGTGCTTCTCGAGGACGCTGTTGGGGGAGCCGACGTTGGAGACTGAGGCAGGCGTTACCCTGCGGCTCGCCGCGTGGGATTTGCTCCGGGAGGCGACGACTACCGATCTCGGCGTGGTGGCGGTAGTGGCAGCGGTGGCAGTGCAGTCGCCGACTTTCATTTTCGCTCTCCCTAAATATTCTTGGGAAAATAAAAGGGCTTTTTTCAGTAGATGGTCAAGCAAAATCAAGAATTCAAGATTGCTTTTTTATGCTTTCCTTGTACTCAGCTATGACGGAAAATCGAGTCACCATCTGGGAGCTCCGGCTCCGACAGCATTTTCCGGCTTACCCTTTTCCATGTAGTGAGAGAAGAAAGAAGCTTGCTTTCAGAACAGTTTGGAATCCTAAATGGTAACACCATAAAAGAGGATAACAGAAGAGGTAAGAAGCCTTGTAGAGAGAGAAATACGAAAGGGCAGGATGAATAATAAACAAACTTAAAATACAAAATAAAGTATAAAGAGCACAGAAGAAAAGATAGAAAACAGATGGAGGCGAGGAGAGAGAGATCTGAAGCGAGTGAGTGCGTGTAGTGTAGTGTAGTCGTTTGGCACCTATTGGATTAGAATTGCTTTAAAACGACTAGAATCGATATTCGAGCATCAAAATGAGAAGGAAAACGTGTAAATTTTCTGCCGGCATTGCATTATCATTATTTTGGGATGAGTTGAGTTCCAACTCATGATATAGTGTGAAACATAACGAAAACTATGGCTTTTTGGCATGCCTTGTATTAATATTATTTAAAATGAGTTAGAATCGAGTCGAGCTAGTACTTTTGAACTTGAACTTAGTACGGGTCGAACAGGCCTAGAATGGGCCCTCAACAAGCTCGAAACCTGCGTCAACGGACCTTGAATCGAGTTCGTTGTTTGATCGAGTCGGTTTCGTGCCACATGTTTGTAATTTTTGAACCGTCGTACCGATTTCGAACCGGAGCCAAAACCATACGGCCTTGTCTTCTTTATTTTTTTTATTGTTTTTTATTATTTTTACTTTTGTACGAGCCGGCCCCGGAACTGGTGGTTCAAGAATCGGCTTGGAGTGCCGATTCACTGAACCGACCCCGTATATGTTTTCTAGTCGGTTCAAGGCCTTCAAAACCGTTGCTCGAAACCGAATTTTAGTCATGTCTGTTACAATATGATTGTTTCGAATACACGGGAACCTATGAACTGGAACTTATGTTTACAGTCACTGTAAAAACGAAAATTGAAGTACAAGTTAATTTTCGACAGATTAAAGCCGAGACAATTGTAATCTTTTCGCAAGACAAATATGCTTCGTTTAGCGCTAACGGGTTTGCGCGGCTTGTCCCCAAAGATACAACGGCTGACGTCTCGAAGGTTGTAGCACATCGAGCTCCAACAAACTTGAACTGGATCGAGAATTTGAGCAGTATGTATATGCGTGAGAATATGAGAGTCAAGGATGCAGATGAGATGATAAGTGTTCTCTTGCAACTCAAAACATGTCTTATATATATGACTCTCAGCCAGCAATGGATGGCCTTTGGTCTTCAGCCACTTAAGGCATGAAACAACCAACTAATGGCTGTTGTAAATGGGCATAAAACGGTCAGGTGGAAAGTCTTTCATTTTCAAGTGTTAATAAACCATCAATCCACCTAATAATCACCGAAACGGTCTAGTGGAATGTCACATGTCCAAGTTCAATGTACCCAGAAGGTCTCACAAGGGTTAGGTCAAAATCCGAGTGAGAACCCAACTCTATTTGGATTTTATCTTGTGCTTCATAATTGTAAATAAATTTGCAGTAAAAAGATTATAGGAGTTGGGCCAAGCCCAAGACCGGCCTAGACCGACCAAGGCCACTCAAGTCCAGCTCACAATCCAATTGCCAAGTACCAAGGACCAAAGACCAAAACCTAAAGCCCAAGACCCATGACCCAAGACCCAGGCCGAGGCCCGAGCTCGATCATGTGCCCATGCTCGTGGCTAACTTTAATTATTCATTTCTCGTCACAGAAAATCAGTTTTTGAGAAAATAAATATACAACATGTATCTACTCGAAACATAAATTTTTTATACACAATTTAATTCAGCTCGAATTGAATATTGAGCCATTAAAAATTCAGTCAAAACCAAGTAAAACTCAAGTTTATAACTAATTTTTTCCAACAATGTCTACTTGAATTCATGCTATTGGAGCCTCTTTTAAATTAAGTCTCTTATGATTGGATTTTTTTTATTGATTTGATTTATTGGATAATGTGAGTTAATTTTTTATAAAGTGAACTGAGTAAAAATTTGATTGATAGTTTGTGTTCGCATTTAAATAATAATATAATATTTAAAATGTATAGTTAACGTGTATGTGTAAAAAAATATGACATATGTTATTGAAAATAAAAGTATGTAAAAATAGTTAATTAAAGTTGAAATGACATATGAAAATGACGATTCATATTATATATTTATATTAATAGTATTAAGAATAGTTAAATTGTATTAAAACTGAATAATATTTTATTAATTTAAAAGGCCAAAAAAAAATATATATTCGGTATGTAGTGATTCGGTCAAATATGCCCTTATCGGATGAGTCTGCAAACAGGGGAATATTGTCTCTGAATTTCCAATTCTTCGTGACGTGACGGCATTTTGCCCTTGGCGGTGAGGACAGGCACGACAGGTCACCTTCGTGGTTAACAAAAATGCCTCTCAATTTGGAATTTATTACGAAAATGCCATTAATATTTGTTTTTTTCGCCACACGCGTTGGATTTCACTAAGAGTGCAAACGAGTAGAGCCGAGTCGAACATTAGCCTTATCGAGCAGGATTGAATTTTTTTTAGTTGCTCGAGCTCGTCCAGCTCGATTTTTTAGGCTCGAGCTCGACTCGATAAGAAATTACAATAGCTCGAGCTCGGCTCGTGCTCGACTCGAAATCAAAATGCTTGAACTCGCTCTAGTTCGGCTCAAAAATTAGGTAAAATTACCATTAAGCACCTATGCTAATATATATATATATATATATATATATAATAAGGGGTATTTTAGTCATTAACGTATATCTGAAGCCGCTCGACAAAGCAAAATGTGGGCTCGAGCTCGTTTGCAGCCCTAGATTTAACAGTGAGAATATTATTCTTTTTTTATTATTCTCTTTAGATTAAATTTAGTGAGAATATTATTCTTTTTTTATTATTCTCTTTAGATTAAATTTGAATTTCAATTAACGGTGAAAAATAAAGTTTATGTAATTATATTTCCTTTTTAATGAATATATTCATATTTTAAAATTGGATAAATAAACACGTGATATATTATAGGCTAAATATGTAATTTTGTGTTCAACTCGTCCAGTAATATTGCGTTTGGCTAATTGTATGAATCAGTTACGTTGTCATATTATTACCTAATTAATTTGGTAGAGAAAAGATTGGTATGGTTTCAATTTCACTTTTTAATTTAAATATATATATATTTTTGGTATATTATGTTATAATTTTTTTAAATGATTACTTATGTAGCAATATTAATGAGTTAATTATTCATGTATGTAAAATTAAAAAATAAAAAAATTACATGAAACTTTTTCAACATTGACTTAATAATAAAGCTAGTGATTAGTTAGGTGCTGATTTGAAAAATGTTGGAATTATTTCAATTGGACTTACTTTGTAATGGGCACAACTTTGAAATAGCTCTAAATAAGGATAGCTCAATTTTTATCTGTCTACTCCCACAATATATTAAAAAATAAATATAAAAAATAGTGGTGTTTTTATTTCAAATAAAAAACAAATAAAATGAGGTGATTATCAATCCATTCGGATTTCAGTTGAATCGTCTCACCCAACATTAAAAACAAAACCAATTTGGAGAAAAGTGTTTGAGGTGGGTTAGTATTATAGGGCTACAAACGAGAGTCGAGTCGAGCATTGATCTTGTCGAGCAAGATTGATTTTTTGTTTATTGCTCGAGCTCGAGAGCAATTTATGATGCTTGAAATTGACTCGACAAAAGTAGACAATTGCTCGAGCTCGGATCGAGATCAATTAAAGTCAAAATGCTCGAAAAATTATTCGAGTTCGGCTCGAGTTCGACTTGAATATTCAAGTAAAATTATCATTAAGTGCATATATAATATATTGTAATATTTATATATAAAGAGTAATTTAGTAATTCAATACATATCTCGAGCCGTTCGCGTTCCAAAATCTATGCTCGAGATCGACTTGATAACATGCTTGAGCCGCTCGAGCTCGACTCAAGTTCGGTCAAACTTGAACTCGAGCTGAGCTTTTAGTCGAGCGCTCGCGGGCCTCGGTTCGTTTGCAGGTTGCAGCCCTAACTCGAATATAAACACTTTGCTGATTAGTTCAGTTAATGAGTTGATAATATTTTGTAAGTAAGATATCGAGATTAGTTCAGCCCGTGTTAAAGTGATAATTAATATGTTAAAGTGAACTTGAATATAATATATGAATGGAATAAATATTGTTTATTAAAAATAGTGATATATTAGAGACCTTAACTTCGGGCTAGTTCGATTTACAACATATTATAGAATCTATAATTTGTTGGAAAATATTGAATGAAACTTGTAACATAACATTAATTTTTTAACATCTTGCAAATTTATTTTGTAACTTGTTTCTTAATGTTGCAAGAGTTATAACCTTCACTTTATTAAATGCATAAGTTAATGAATGTGGATCATGCTTATGCTTGTATAAATAGCGGTGTCTTCCTTTGAGAAGAACACATAAGAAATATTCAAAAATAAACGAGTACTTAAAAGCTTTCCCCATTCTTTCTTTTAAGTGTTGTGGTCCAGGCATAGTTCCAGTTCGCCGGATTTGTTTCGGTTTTTCCGTTGTATCCTGGGAAACAGACGCTCATACGGGGCGAATCTGTTTTAAGGACACTGTGTTCTCACAGACCTCGGTATTATATATTTAAGCCATCTTATATTTATTTTCCCGTTAAAATTCCCTACAATTTTAAAACAGATTCCGATTAAAGATGGTTGCTGAACAAAATACTATTGGCGTTGCTAATACCGGTGGTGCTACTACAATTTCTATTTCTCCTTCTGTTCCGGTAAATCATGCTGATAAACCGGAAAAATTTAATGGCTTGAATTTCAAGCGTTGGCAGCAAAAGATGCTGTTTTATCTCACTACGTTGAACCTTGCGAGGTTCTTGACGGAAAATCCACCAAAGTTGGGGAAAAATCTGGATGTTCAAGCGGTTAGTGCGCTTGATGCATGGAATCACTCGGATTTCTTGTGTAGAAATTATGTGATGAACTGTTTGGCTGATACACTGTACAACGTGTATAGTTCTATCAAAACAGCAAAAGAGCTGTGGGAGTCTTTGGATAAAAAATATAAAACCGAAGACGCTGGGGCCAAGAAATTTCTTGTAGGCCGGTTTCTGGACTACAAGATGGTTGACTCGAAGACTGTAATTAGTCAAGTGCAAGAGCTTCAAATAATCTTGCATGATATCCATTCCGAGTGAATGGTTGTAAATGAAACTTTCCAGGTGGCTGCCATAATTGCAAAGCTACCACCGAGCTGGAAAGATTTCAAAAACTATTTATTGCATAAGAAAAAAGAGATGACTGTTGAAGAGCTCGTTGTTAGATTTCGAATTGAAGAAGACAACAAGGGCTACGACAACAAAATGGTTAACCCTTATTTGGCCAAGGCTAATGTTGTTGAGCATGGCGAAAGCTCAAACAAAAATAATAAGAAAAAAGCTAGCAATAATAGGAAAGCAATAATGGGGCCAAAGAAACAAATTTTCAAGAAAAAATTTTCTGGAAATTGTTATAATTGTAATAAACCTGGCCATAAGGCATCTGATTGTAGGTTGCCAAAGAAAATTCAAGAAGCCCACATGGTGGAAAATCTGGCCAAAGATGTTGATGAGATGCACCTCGCCGCAGTAATATCCGAGGTGAATTTGGTGGGCTCAAATCCACATGAATGGTGGATTGACATGGGTGCTACCCGTCATGTTTGCTCAAACAAGGAATTGTTTAATGTCCTTGACGAGACGATGGATGGAGAAAAACTCTTCATGGGAAATTCTGCCACATCTGATATCAAAGGAGTGGGAAAAGTGTTACTGAAGATGACATCTGCAAAAGAGTTGACTTTTAATAATGTTCTTTATGTACCAGAAATTCGTAAGAACCTAGTGTCTGGTTCTTTGTTGATCAAACATGGTTTTCGTGTAGTGTTTGAATCTGATAAGGTCATTTTGAGTAAAAATAGAGCATTTGTAGGGAAGGGTTATGAATGTAATGGGCTTTTTAAGCTCAATGTGATGACAATTAATAAAAATATTAATTTTTCTGTTTATATGCTTAAGTCTTCCATTGTGTGGCATGGTAGACTGGGACATGTCAATTATAATACCCTGCGCAGGTTAATAAAATTGAAAAGCATACCTATGTTCCATATTGATTCAAAACATAAGTGTGAAACTTGTGTTGAAGCAAAATTGACACGATTACCATTTCAAACTATTGAAAGAAATAGTGAACCACTTGATTTAATTCACACTGATGTATGTGATTTAAAAGTTGTCACGACACGTGGTGGAAATAAATATTTCATCACTTTTGTAGATGATAGCACTAAATTTTGTTATGTGTATCTTCTCAAAAGTAAGGATGAAGCGATAGAGAAATTTATTCTCTATAAAAATGAAGTTGAAAATCAGTTAAATAAAAAGATTAAGGTGATAAGAAGTGACAGGAGAGGTGAATATGAGTCACCTTTCGCTGAATTCTGTGCCCAACATGGGATAAGACATGAAATGACAGCACCTTATTCACCGCAACAAAATGGGATTGCGGAGAGAAAAAATCGTACTTTAAAAGAAATGATGAATTCAATGTTGTTAAGTTCTGGACTTCCACAGAACATGTGGGGGAAAGCTGTGTTGTCAGCAAATTACCTTTTAAATAAGGTTCCCCGTAAAAAGTTAGACAAAAGTCCATATGAATTATGGCATGGAAGACCACCATCCTACAAATACTTGCGAGTGTGGGGGTGTCTGGCAAAAGTGGCAATACCTACGCCAAAGAAAATAAAGATTGGGACAAAAACTGTTGATTGCATATTTATTGGATATGCACACAACAGTAGTGCTTATCGTTTTCTTGTACATGAATCCAAAATTGAGGAAATTCATAAGAATACGATACTTGAATCTAGAAATGCTTCATTTTTTGAGCATATATTTCCACGTAAGTCTGAAGTGGATTCTAGTTCCACTAAAAGAAATTTGGAAATAATGGAAAAAGATCAAGATGGATATGCTGAGGTAGAACCTCGGAAAAGTAAAAGAGGTAGGATAGAAAAATCTTTTGGTCCAGATTTTCTAACCTATATAGTTGAAAGCGAACCACAACGTTTTCAGAAGCTGTAAATTCTTCTGAAGAACCTCTTTGGAAAGAGGCAATCCAAAGTGAAATTGATTCCATTTTGCAAAATCACACATGGGAGCTAGTGGATCTTCCTCCTGGAAGTAAACCATTGGGCTATAGATGGATTTTCAAAAGGAAAATGACACCTGATGGAACAGTTGATAAGTATAAGGTTAGACTTGTGATTAAAGGTTATAAGCAAAAAGAAGGCCTTGATTACTTTGATACATATTCTCCAGTGACGAGGATAACATCCATCAGGGTGATTATTGCAATTGCAGCTTTACGAAATCTTGAAATACATCAAATGGATGTAAAAACAGCTTTTCTAAATGGAGATTTAGAAGAAGAGATTTATATGGAGCAACCTGAAGGATTCGCTGCTCCTGGGCAAGAGAATAAAGTTTGCAAATTGGTTAAGTCTTTGTATGGCTTAAAACAAGCTCCAAAACAATGGCATGAAAAGTTTGATAATGTCATGATTGAATGTGGATTTAAAATTAATGAATGTGATAAATGTGTTTATGTTAAAGACAATGAAAAGGGTTATGTAATCCTATGCCTTTACGTAGATGACATGCTTATCGTTGGAAGCAATGATAAAATTATTAAATCCACAAAAGATATGTTAAATTCAAGATTTGACATGAAAGATATGGGTCTAGCTGATGTGATTCTTGGAATTAAAATTCATAGAACATCACAAGGAATTGTTTTGAGTCAAACACATTATGTAGAGAAAATCCTTGAAAAATTTAATAAGGATGATTTGACTCAGGCTAGGACCCCGATAGATACAAGTCAACATCTGTCGAAAAATAAAGGAGAAAGTGTTTTCTCAAGTCGAATATTCAAGGGTGATGGGGAGTCTGATGTATCTAATGAATTGTATTAGACCAGACATCGCCTTTGCCGTGAGTAAACTGAGTAGATATACAAGTAATCCAGGAAATGAACACTGGAAAGGAATTGTGAGATTACTCAGATACTTGAGATATACTTGTAAATATGGTCTGCACTACTGTAAATATCCAGCTGTAGTTGAAGGCTATAGTGATGCCAACTGGATATCGGATATGAAAGATTCTAAATCCACTAGTGGATATTTATTCACTTTGGGAGGTGCAGCCATATCATGGAAATCTTCTAAGCAGACTGTTATTGCCAGATCCACAATGGAGTCCGAATTTATAGCATTGGACAAAAGTGGAGAAGAGGCAGAGTGGCTTCGCTATTTCTTAGAAGATATTCCAAAATGGTCAAAGCTAGTGCCAGCCATTTGTATACATTGTGATAGTCAATCGGCTATAGGCAGGGCACAAAGTAATATGTATAATGGTAAGTCTAGACATATTCGTCGAAGACATAATACCATTAGACAACTACTCTCAACTGGTACTATATCTATTGACTATGTGAAGTCGAAAGATAATCTTGCGGATCCGCTAACCAAAGGGCTAAATAGAGAGTTAGTTGCTAAATCTTTGAGAGGAATGGGACTTAAGCCTCTAGAAATGAGTTGATACAATGGAAACCCTACCTTGTTGACTGGAGATCCCAAGATCTTGGTTCAAAGGGACAACCTAATTGTAAAAAGACTCTTGTGATCACTGTGGGATACTATCCTATGTCCATTCCTTAAACAGTGATACCCGTGGTGAGTAGGATAAGCATTTGGTTTTTAATGATTCTTGTATGGGAAGGTAGTACGGGCTACTTATAATTAAGAATCACCTATGTGAGAGAGAAGTGGGGCCGCTTTGAAGAGAATTGTGTGAGGCTCAATTCTTAGACCCTCTCACAGAACCAGGCTATGTCCAGGGCCACTAATGGACATAATAATGAGAACTGGAATATGTTAGGGAGAATCCTGTGTGAAGTATATTCATCGTTTACACAAAAGGCAGAACAGTTCAAAGACATCGCGTCTACTGGTCAGCTAGTAAAGTTAATGTGCTTTCACAAGGGAAGGTTCAAAGGGTAACACCTACCTATCCTATGCAGGTTTCAACTGTTGGACCATAACATTATTTTTCAATTTCATTCATGTGGGGGATTGTTGGAAAATATTGAATGAAACTTGTAACATGACATTAATTTTTTAACATCTTGCAAATTTATTTTGTAACTTGTTTCTTAATGTTGCAAGAGTTATAACCTTCATTTTATTAAATGCATAAGTTAATGAATGTGGATCATGCTTATGCTTGTATAAATAGTGGTGTCTTCCTTTTAGAAGAACACATAAGAAATATTCAAAAATAAACGAGTACTTAAAAGCTTTCCCCATTCTTTCTTTTAAGTGTTGTGGTCGAGGCATAGTTCCAGTTCGCCGGATTTGTTTTGGTTTTTCCGTTGTATCCTGGGAAACAGACGCTCATACGGGGCGAATCTGTTTTAAGGACATTGTGTTCTCACAGGCCTCGGTATTATATATTTAAGCCATCTTATATTTATCTTCCCGTTAAAATTCCCTACATAATTATGAATCGAAAAAATTAATTTTAAATGTTACAATAACCCTCGTATTATATAATTATAAAACGCTAAACTTTGAATTTTAATATGAGTAGTATTTCTAAAATGTGATTTTTTTTTTTTTATTTAATAG
>CACSLK010004199.1:2960163-2980608 GCA_902706635.1 Striga hermonthica
AAAAAAAAAACAACCTTTTTTTTCTTTTTCTTTTTTTAATTGTTTTCATTTTTCTCTTTTTAATGGGTGGGGATGGAAAGAAATGTCAATATGAAGCTTTTATGCAATTCATCTAAGATAAACATAAGTAGAACAAGCTGAGATGTGTACCACTAGACTTATCTTGCCTTGTGTTAGAAGATGCTCCAACGTCTTTAGACTGTCTCTGGCTCTCGTCAACAACCGTATTCTCCAAGTCAACTTTTTCTGTCTACACAAAATAGCCACCTTCTTTTAGAGGACATAAATAAATACGGTCAAGGCCAAATAACAGAGTTAAAAGTACTTTAAGCTTTAAGGAACATTGTTAGGAAAAACCAGTCCGACTCATCAGGGTCAAGGCACTCTTTAAATCCATATTGATCATAATATCAAATAGTTTGCTAATACATAAACTAATACCGTACTTTTGAAATTCATAAACTATTAAATCTTGAAAGAATTTATGCTATCACATTATGATGCATAATGGAGGAGCAAAATGAAACGATATTCAAGGAAACACAACAATCTAAGAAATGCGGATAAAACTACAACAGAAATGATTAGGTGTTCCCATTCTCTACCACTAAGCATGAGAGATCTAAGATATCCTAGGTTGCATTTGCATTGCAGAGTTTGAATTTGGAAAGGTGATTTGAACAGAATGATTTTAAATGTCTCCATCCAATACATGGATTTCAGATCCTCGAAACGACTAGGAAAATAGCCAACAAGATGAAATCCATTGGATAGATAGGTTATCCAAACAATCTCAATGGATTTGTTGTTACTTAGTAGAGATTTGTAGAACCCCAAAATCAGATCCATCATCAAAATGGACTGCTAATAAAATTTACACACATCAGAAGGAAGGTCAAAATCCATAAAGGTGGATTATCTATAGCATTTTCCCTGCAGGCCAGATACATAAATAACTGGTATAAGTAATGTAAGGAGCAATGTTCATGTAGTTATCATTTCCTAATAATTCGATAATTATAAAACTCCAATATTCACTGAATCAGTTAAAACATTTCAATTCCACAAAGAAAGCCAAACAGGAGTTATGGATTTTGTTTGAGACAGAATTTTTAAGTAACAGAATATATGGTCTCAAGGCTATGTAGTAATACGTGAGACAGGATCAGATACAAACAATCAAGGACAATGATCCTCGCATATTGAAAAGGAAGTACAGTTATAAATGTAAATACAGTTTATAGGCAATGCAAACAGAGGAAAACACCAGAAAACAACTATTTTCCTTGCAACACCAACAAGCTCTTTTATGTTAACTTTGCAAAACAACACTGTTAAAATATAGGTTAGTAAAGATAATAACAAAACCAATAAAGTAGACCCTCAATATCACTACTTTTCATTTCCACTAAAAGTTAAAGAACGAGTTCCAGATTATTTTCCTTCAACATTTTTTGGCAGAAAATTTCTTTCACATTCATAGATGATTAACATAAAATCTACTTGTTCTGGAGACAAAATAGAAATGTCTACTCAAAAAATTACCCAATTCCTGTCTAATAACAAACTATTACAGGTAAAACAAAAGTATAACATAAAGCTTCCTTTTCGGAATGGCCTAACCTTTGGTAGTAATTACAAGCATGGATCACCCTTGGTTATTAATATCAGATGGGCATATATTTGGATATAGTTATACCAGTAGAATAGACCGGTTACAATGCCAAATGAAAAACGTTACTGAGTATCTACCTCAGGGGTCAGGTCTACAAGAAACTTGAGTCTGTATCACTATATCCAGATAGTGGTGGGATGCCTTGCTCATAAGGGAAGCTATAAACCACATCTAATGCACATTTTACATTAGTTACACCATCATGCCAACACATAGTATGTTTAGTTAATAAAGTGGGAGAAATTATATCTTCCCATATAATCTTAATCATAAACTTCTGCAGGAAAAACCACAGAACTCGAAACATTGGCACAGAGTGCGATAGCAAACAGACGAAGAAGCCTAACAGATGCCTGAAAGGACATAATCCCCCGATCCCACCACCCGCCACACCAACTAAAATGATAACAGTAACTTGATGCAATTATTTTTACAGCCTCGTAAATGATTCAATAAAATATTGCATCCTTAAAGAATAATGTGTCCATGTACTTATTGAATTATTTAGACATAGTTTCAGTTCAAGAGACTTATACAACAGAATATTTGGGAAAAAAACAAAGAAAAAGCAGGAAAAAGAAAAGGAAAAAGAAAATATTAGCTGTTTACAGCCAGTCCAGAAAGCACAGGATATGTACAAACACTTAAAGACTGAGCTACACAGCTGCAGAAATCTAAGGAGATCCAAAAGCACTTTAGCGTGAATATTTCTTTGCCGAAACCGAAGAAGACCTCTGAATTGAACTTGCAAGGGATTTTCTACTAATCTTAACGTGTACCTCAAGCTGACGCAGTGTGTCCACGAGGATCCAATGCTTCTGCTTCAAGATCATCAGCTGATTCTGCAATGAAGCAAATTCATTCCTCATGATCTGCTCGCTTTGCTGAATGGCGGCCTCACTCAAGCCTTCTTCCAACAGCCTCTGCCTCAGCTTCTCGGTTGAGACCGCCAGGTTGTCCACAGGCGCCAATAGCTCACTGTTGGACATCCTTGGGAACATTTCCTTCACTGTCTGCAAAGCTTCCATCCAAGTTATTCTGTCCTCACGACTCTCGGTCCTCAGATGGAGCTTCTTTGTCCCCGTAAAAATGGAGAATCTCTTATCATCAGATTGGCTCTCCCGAATAGATGAGACCTGTAGGGAAACTAAAATTTTGAAATAACCAGACAGTTGCATTTTCTGAAAAACAAAAAATCATTAGTAAAACATGCAAATAGAAGAAGCAAGAAGACAGTAGTAGGCAAAAGCCCGGAGAAATCTGTGTCACAAGTTTGATAGAGTTTTATATAACATTCTTCACCACCGAAATTTATTGTTACCCGATTGAGCAGCAGAAAACAACAAATCTGCTGATAATGCAAAGAAATCAAGCCAATCAAATTGGATGATAAAGATCCTCAACAATACTCAGACAGCGTAAATGCAATCCATTTTCATGGAAATTTCAAACTCATACTAATAAACCGCGATCCACCAAACAAGCAACAAATATCTCATCCAGCACAGTAAGCATTTCCCGGTAAGCAATACAATTTAGAACAAAACCTTTAAATGCACTTCGCCAACAGGCTTCCGGCTTCTCGGCGAAGAACTACTGCTCCTGTTCCGATGGTGATTCTGATTGTGATGTTGATGGTGGTAATGGTGGTGGTGGTGGTGATTGGCAAGTGGCCGCTTAATCCGCCTCATCGACTCATCTCCAATCACTCTTGACCCTCTCTCTGTTTCCTGTTCAAGGGCAATCCTGTCCGGCCCGTGGATCTTGTAGTAGCTGAGCACCCCGTCCTGAAGCACGAACCACCGCGGCCGCCAGCCCCTCCCGTAGTTCACCCACTTGTACAAAATCCCCGAGATCCCATCCCCAACTATGTCATTGATCTTCAGCTCCCGGTTAACCTGATTCTGGCCGTGGCCATGATCTCCCCCGGAATCGCGAACCGAAGATGCTCTGGAGACCGCCGCCGAGTTGTGCCCGTTAGTCGCCGGATCTGACGGCGGATACGGTGCCGGAGTCGGCATGTCGTAGCTGTCGATCGTCACCGTTGACCCGCAGCAGAAAGGATGCATCGCGAGATGAGCATAACTCAGAGCTCAGTTGTAGAATCCCTTCGCTCCCATATCGGAAAGTTTCGCCGGATTTTTATTTTCACCAAAAAAAAAATATATATATATTTTATTTTTTTTTCAAAGAAAAGGAAAATTTGTTTGAGAGCTCGACTAAATATGGGTATTGTAGATATGGAGATGTACAGATACAAAATGTGTGTGTATATGCGTGATGGATATAAGGAGGATATTGAATTGGGGGAGAGAAGTTTCAGGGGGTACACGGCTGAGGAGATTTTTCCGGCGAGGTTACGGCCGTGGTTTGCAGGTTTTTCTTTTTCTAATTAACGTCGTGAAGAGGGGTTGTTGAATTTATGGTGGTCAGGTGTTTTGAATTTGGATTCATTTCTTCTTATTTTTTAAAACTCAATAGCATTTTTTTATTATTACTTTTACTTTTTTTTTTTTTTATACTGAGGTTCCAGGCTTGCGCCTGATTAATCCTCAAAGAAATAGCACAACTGCACAAGGAGTCGATCTTCAAGTGATTGCTCGCTGACCTTTCCAGCTCCAAGTTGGCCTCACCTATACAGCCGCTAGTTTAATATCCGTGATCATATAGGTACCAAATTTTTATACTTAAATTCTTAAATAAATAGTAATAATTTCTAATAATATGTTTTTTATTTTAATTTTTAGTACTTTTTAAAATCTAAAAATATTATTTGTATTGGAAATGGAAAGTTTCATTTGCACAATTTGTCCATCTTATATTATAATAATTATTCTAATTCGTATGCAATAAATTTGTAGATACTTTTTTTAGTTAATATACATTATTATTATTATTTTTAATTAATATTAATAGATAAAGAATTTTATACTAAAAGAAAATAAAATTATTTGTTTATTTTATTTGTGCTATATATATCAAATTAAATCTCATCAAAAGATAATTATTTGAAAAATTATATGTGAAAAAATATGATAAAAAATATAAATTAATACTTTTATTAGTCAAATGTTTTATAATTTAGACAAAGCACCAAAAATAACACACAATATGAATCACCATAATCACCCTTATATATAATTTCAGACGCATAGCAGCTTGACAAATATTATGCTTTGTAATATGACTTGGATAAAAATTAATATTTTTTTATAACAAATAATTTAGGTTCGGATTATCATATATATACACATATTTAATATATTTCAACCAATCAATATAAATGTATTTATTATCTTCTTTATATAATGTGCATATAATCTTACCTTCTAAATTTTGTACTGTATTATTCGCTTATGTATGTTACATAAGAATATTCTAAATAAAAATTAATGAGGTATATAAATTAGTTTTTTAAAATTTAAAATAATACAATTAATTCACTTAGTTATTTAGTATAAAGTTTTTTACATTGTTCTTTATTTATTTTTTCCACCTTCAACAAAATATCTATTCTTTTATATTTTATATTATATATTTAATTATTTTATCAACCAGTATAGTACACGGACATTGTACTAGTCCGATATAATATGAGTTGAGAATTCAAGGTCATTACACTCATTACTTATTACTCATAATAGTGTGATAAAATTATGAGAAATTAGAAGCCAAATATTAAAGAAAAATATTGTTAATTAGTTTAAGAGCATCGACAATGTTTTGCTTTTATTCTAATTTACATATTATGTAGAAATTCAATAATGCTAAGGAGACAACTGTTGACTTCGTTACGAAGCCAATAACCAATGGGACAGCTTCATGTGGGGCCGTCCCACATTGGAGCCATGTAAGACAATCTCACATGGAGCTGTCTCATTGACTGTTGGCTCCGTAAAAAAGCCAACAGTTTACTCCTTAGCATTATTGTGTAGAAATTAGATCGGTTACAAAAAATAAAGTTTTTTACATTGTTCTTTATTTATTTTTTCCACCTTCAACAAAATATCTATTTTTTTATATTTTTTATTATCCATTTAATTATTTTATCAACCAGTATAGTACACGAACATTGTACTAGTCCGATATAATATGAGTTGAGAATGCAAGGTCATTAGACTCATTACTTATTACTCATAATAGTGTGATAAAAGTATGAGAAATTAGAAGCCAAATAATAAAGAAAAATATTGTTATTTAGTTTAAGAGCATGGATAATGTTTTGCTCTTATTCTAATTTACATATTACGTAGAACTTCAGTAATGCTAAGTAGGTAACTGTTGGCTCTGTTACGGAGCCAACAACTAATAGGACAGCTCCATATGGGGTCGTCCTACATTGGAGCTATGTGAGACAATCCCACATAGAGCTGTCCCATTGACTGTTCCTTAGCATTATTGTGTAGAAATTAGACCGGTTACAAAAAAATAAAAATAAATAAATAAATAAAGATGCTTTGTAATATTGTTCGTAGCTAGAGCTTTTCACAATAAAACTACGTGGTTATAAAACTACCAACTATTATTATTAGCAATGCCGTGTGGAATAAATATTATATTAGTGTTAGGAATTTAGGAATATATACCATAAATAAATTCGTGATTAATTAATGTTGGAGTAATATTTATTTATTCATTCCCCTTTCCAGCTTGAATTAATTAAAAGATAGATGAAACAGAAAAAAAAAAAAAAAAATAGTTGGTAAATAAATGCCAATTTATGAATATGGTTGATTTATTAGAATTGCAAATTAAGTTGGCAAGAAGTCCTCTGGATTAGTCCAAGTGCTTCTAGAAATGGAAATGTCATTGTTTTTTACACTTATGCATATTCTTAGTTTAAAATAGTTGGTGTTATTATTCATTCAAAGGAATAAAATAAAGTATATTAAAAACAATGAAGCACTTGTTGGGCAATGAACGAGATGAGACGAGTCAAGTTGAACTCGAACTCATGATACCCGAGTCTTTATCGAGTCGAGTCGATAAATAAGCTCGATTTGACTAGTTAAAGGAATATCATGATTTTGCTCGAATTCGTTGAAGCTAAACTATATCACGAAAATAAATTTACAAGGGTTATTAAACTTGATAATTATGCTATTCTCAAATTATTTTTATTTTTTATTTTTTTGACCTATTGGTATGGAAAAAAAAAATGATTTTTTTATTGACTTATTGTGTAGGAAAAAAATGTCAATGAGTTAATGGTCCACCAAAATGTTGCAGCTATGCGAAAAATTGACTGAACATGAATGAATTTGACCAAATGATGGCGATACATATCTATAATTGAACCACTTTTTTATAAGCTTTAATTAATTAAAGGTTTTAAATTGCAAACCCATCAAATTTCTTGATTTATTTATTTTTGCATCTTATTGGTTGAACTAAACAAATTGTTTTAAATGATTTAATAGCATATTTAATTAGCTGCTTGTTAAATAAGCGTTTGATAAACTGCAAAAATTTATAATTATTACGCTATTATTGTCTTTTTTTTAAAAAAAAAATATAATCTCATCAACTAATAAAAGATATATTATAAACTTTTCGGCTATGTTTGGTAGACAAATAAGTTAGCTTATAAGTTATCTGTATTCAAATAAGTTTCGTTTGGTAGGACAAGGTTTTTTAAAAAGCGAGCTTATTTGATAAGCTTCTCGGTGTAGCTTTTTCAAATAAGCTCATTGAAATTTTTATTTCAGCTAGTTTATCAGCTAATTTTATCAAACACTTTTATCATGTAAACTAGCTTTTCGGCTATAAGTCATAAGATATAAACTCGAAAATAGCTGATAATCTGTAAACTAGCTTACCAGCTAGTTTTGCCAAAAATAGCCCTTAGTATTAAGTGTCATTTTATGTTAATTAATATATATATATATATATATATATATACACACTAGTACAACACATGTGTATTACACGGATGCTCATAAAAAAATATTCCTAAATTTTAAAATTAATGAAAAAAATTATTTTAAATTTTATTTATTTTTTTACAAAAAATATATATTATTATATATTTTAGAATGACACTTGTCATTTGTGTGACTTACATGTCTTATTTTATTATTGTTATAAAGATAAATATAATTTATTCTTTTATACATACAATAAGAATGTTAAATCGAAGTTCATCAAAAGATGATTAATTTGATATATTATATATGTAAAACTAAAAAAAAAATAAAAAAGTTATTAACTTTTAAAATACATTTACAATTCAATGGTCATAATAGGAAATAATATCAAAATGCAATTAATATATGTAACACATGACCATAAATAATCAACATATTTATAGATAATCCGGACCTAATTATTTTTAGATTGGAAGTAAATTAAAATCTACCAAAACCTAATAACGAAGCATGTAATTTTGCTACATAGGATCCCGAAGCATGCGAACTTACCACTTAAGCTCAGCACGTTTTGAATCAATGTATAAGGGGAGGGGAAGGGGGAGGGGATATATAAAATTAATTATTTCCCTACATCTATCTATTTTATATAAAAAAAAGGTATTTAAATGAAACTGTACCATATTTTCTCCCATAAATATAATTTTTTATCTAAATATCCAAATAACAAAATAATACAAAAATATATAAAAAAAAATGGAAAATTTGAACTATGAAATGCGCCCGTTGAAAATATCCAAAGGCGAAGCTGTTTGTTTACCCCAGCAATCACAAAGTCGACGCCGATAAATACGCTGAGCATTGTCCTTTTTAATTTTTATTTTATTTTTTTTTTCAAAAATATGTATTTTAATATTTCAGTTTGTAATATTAAAATCACAAGTAAATGAGTCTATTTTGACCTACCCAAAATTAAAAATAGATGTAAAAATGTATTATCACATGCTTTTGTTTCCTTTAGATTTGGTCACCATGAGTATTCATGACCATTTTCCTGGTAAAAATAATTTTGAATTATGTAATAATTAATTAAGATATTGATATATATATATATATATAAGAAATATATTATTAACAAAAATTTTCTGTTTTATATTATTCAGGGCATCCGGCATGAACTGTTTTCCAATTGTCGTGTTCGAGCTCATTTATTAAACAAATTGAGTTTTTGTTTTTTTATTTTTCATTTTATCTTATAGAAGAAACATTCGAATCAAACTTGTTTCCGAACAAACAATTCATGTATGATTTTAAAATATTAAACGAGCCAAACTGAACTGTCGCGATATTAAACGACCCGAGCCGCTTGTTTGTTTATCGAATAAGCACCGAGTTTAATATTACTCAATTTGCCTCGACTCATAATATTACCTTATATATGGAGGATTTGTCAATAATTTTTTTATTTTTTTTTTATTTTTTTTTTCAATTTAAAATAGTTAAAGAGTACATTTCACAGAAAGTTCCGTAAACGTCAGACTGATGTGGTTTTTATTTAAACGAGAAAAATATAAATTTGCACCACGTGAGATTTTTTCAAAATTTTTATTTATTGGGATTTGCACTCACATTTACACAATATATTCGATATTTAAAAATATTCGACTCGAAAATTATCGTGCTGACAGTCTGAAACATGTCTCCTCTCATTTGTTCTGAATTTTATTCATTTGAGTAAATATGAAATAATAACAATTCTGTGTATTTGTATATGTGAGTGGTGAAGCATGAACCGTGTATTTGCATTTACTAAACGAACGGAGCTCGATCTTTTAAGAGCCGAAATCGACTCGAACTATAGGAGAACACATAAAAATCATCTTTTTAAGCCTTGTTGAGCCGAGCTCGACTCGTTAATTGAATGAGCTTTAAATGAGCTCAAGTTCAGCTTGTTCATCAAACAAGTCGAGCCGAGATCACGAGCGGCTCGTTTAATTTAACAGTTCTAGTGGTGCATAATGTATGTGTAAACACAGAGCATATATTAGAGACGTAAACGAGACGAGTTAAACTCAAACTCCTTGAGTTTGTGTTCGAGCCTTAATGAGTCAAGAAATAGAACACTACATTGATATTCATATTGTCGAGCATTAATAGACAAAAGCACAAACTTTAATGAGCCGAGCTCACAAGAAGCTCGTTTCTTTAACAATTCTAGCATACATATCACTAAAGTGACTTTGGATGAAATTACCGGTGACGTGATTTCACCCAACACACAAATTAAGTTCGATTTACTCTATCTTTCACCTGTCGGATCACACAGTCTCGTGAATGTGTGTTGATCTCAACAATTATGTGACCACACGAGTAAAGTTGAAATTTACCGAATTCAAGATCAAAACTTTTAAATTTAAACTGAAGATGTGATAAATCATAATATGGATATAACAAGAAGGGCATCAACATTTGAAAATTCTCTGTAGCAATTATTGGAATTTTTTTACAAAAGGCATCATCATCAAGATCATTGTAACAAAAAAAGGGCGCCAAAATGTCCTATTCAACTTAACTCCAAAAAGACAACTGTTTGGGACCATATCAGTAAACCCCACACCACCTGACCAACTGGGCTCATGTGAAGTTTTTGTAGTCCCACATAAAGCATTCATGTCACATCTCAAGAAAAAAAGAAAAAAAAGAAAAAAAAAAACTCACCTGTGGGGTTCAAAAGCTCTGCTTCATGTTATTTTTCTCCTCACCAGTCCTTTAAAGAAATCAAAGCTACAGCCACATGGAGGTGATAAAAAAGGCGAATCGGATGAAGAAAAAAAAAAACAACCAAAAAAAGCCAGCGAAAAACTCGTTTTCGAATGAGAGCATAAATGGATACAGCATTTTGTATGACAGCACACATGGGACATGATTGGCATATACAAATCGGGGCACATAACAATTATCATCCGGAAGAAAGAAGAAGGGGGGGGGGCCTCCGGCTAATCGTTTATTACGTTGTCACATCAAGGACCAGCCTGTGGGGCCCCCATTTTCGTCCCTTGTGAAGTACTACTGCAAGTCGGGGACTCTATTTTCGGAATGGCGTTTAGTTGGCTGCACGAAGTGTTCGGCAAATCCATTTCGAACGAACTTAAAAGACACGAGGGTCGATTTGGTAAAAGAATGAAGTGTTTTTGGTTGCTATTTAGTTGAAACTAAATAACCGAGCTTTGTGGTGGACGATTTAGAAGCAAATGTAGGGCATTGTCTCTTAAAGTACGTATAATGTAAAGCTGAGTTTTTTTTTTTTTTTTAATAAATAATTTATCATTTTGCTGATGAAAAAACAATATTCTTGAGGAGCCAATAAGCTAAGGTGAACCAGTTCTAGAAAAAAAAGGGATTAAATGGTACATCGAGAAAATCGTGCATGCATTCACAATACGACAAACAATCATCGAGATATCATGATTTAGATCTAAAAACTTCTTTTTTCTATTTTTTTGCATCAAGACAACTATGCAACTGTGTGGATAGCTGCCAAAAGTACGAATCTTAAGGATGGTGGGCATTTGCATCGCTTGAATAAGAAACCAGGACAAGCAAATGCAGGAAAGCTCAACTCAGTATCTATGCTCCCAAAAGGGCCAAAACTCATACTTGAGGCAAATAAATAGCAAATTCTGTATAAATAGAAAAAAAGTTGGAAATTAATGATTATTCAGTTGAAATAATGATGCCTCGTAGAGTATTTGGTGAAAAAAGTAAAGAAGAAACCCGAGCGCATACGATTTTGTAACTGATTAACCATAAAATACAAACTATATCATAGATCGGAGGCGTTTCCAGTTTTTTTTGGCTAAAAAGTCAATAATTTCAGTAGAGTTCAAAGTCAAGTGTGACATTTGCACAATTTTTTTATAAACTACGAATTTGTGTACTTGCCTTGGTAAAAATTGACAAAAGAACCATTATTGCAATTTCACTATGAGTGAGCAAAACAAAAACCATTTGTTACAAGAAAAAAAAAAAATCGTAATTTGCTCGTTCAACAACCAAATTCCTTTCCAGCATCGAACAAAGGATAATTTGAGTGTTTAAATAATTTGATTCATTCCCAGATTGAAAAAATTAAGTGGGGCTGAGGATAAATGTACCTGTTTCCATCTGGATGAAGTTCACACGTCTGATCATCTTCAGTGACAGCCAGTAAATATCCAGATTTTGTTAAACCCTGAGTACCAAAAGCACGTCTTTTTTCAGCATATATGCCGTTTGTAATTACAAACACAATAATTAAATCTCTATACTACTAAAAATGTTTGATTTATAACATTGGCATTGCAGAAAACTCAAGATTCAGATGAAATTCAGAGGGTAGTATGTACTCTTTTCTTTTATATTATTTATCAATTGTACTTTTTTTTCCACAATAAAAAGGACTGGGACAGAAAAAAGGAATAACTAGAGAAATTGGTAAACTCGCGATGGCCGGCAATTTGTGTGATCACTTATCTTTTTCATGATCATAATTGTTTTTAAACTGCTGTAAATAATTGGATGTGATTTACTTAATCCTTGATCCTTAATCATAAACAATAAGATTTATTTGAACTGCCAAAACACATTTACGTAGTGTAATCCGAAGCCTTACTCATGTACCATCAGATAAATTTAAATAGACAAGCACGCTTTCCATTCTGTTTGCTACTCAATAATAGTTGATGGGAAATCAATACGAAGGGATCTTCAAAAGCTCTACAAGCAAGCTGCTCTCAACTGAATTTGAACATAGATTTATTGCATTCTATGTGGAATTGTGTAACAGTCAGTATATGTAGATTATTCGGTAAATACAGATTTAGAAAAGGGACATCATTTCTCCTCATTGAAATGAGTTAAGGAAATCGATAACGTCTCATCATTAATTCACCTGGATTGTGACCACATTTTCTGATATTTTCTCCTGATTTTCATTCTTTTCCTGTACGATAACTCGTTGTCCACTGCATGCAAGGCGCAAATGAGAAGCACAAAAATAAGTAGCTACATAGCAGATATCAGCAATTATTCTTTCAAGTGCAACTGTCCAAGTATGAAATTTCTCAACATGACCAAAATTAACAGGTCTCATTTTCCATACTATGAATAATCACTGCAAAATTTGATCTCCATCTTACAATTATGAGAAACTTTTTATAAAATTTTACTGCAACAAACGTTACTGCATGCAGTTAACCTACATGGCACATAACCATCTCATGCTTATCATCAATCAGTGTCATTTTCACGAATCAAGACTTAATTAGTCTTACCTGTGAAGCCATGTCTTGTAGTACAGCTCTTCCAGTGCTTGGAAGCCTGCAGGGAAAAGAATGTTACATTTTAAGAGTAAATTATTGACAGGTACCTTGCTGGTGAACATTATTCATACTTAGAAGTTAGAACAAAGAAGTATATGAAAATACTCAATCCGTACTCAATTCATACTCGAAATCTAACTCAACTTTAACCCAACTCCAGTATCCTCAATATTGTCATTATAATTAAATAATACCAACCAATCATTCTTACACATCACATCAACAATTTACTATTCATCCACTCACATAATTTTAACTAACCATCACTTCGCACCATCTCTCTCCTATTTTTATATCAAATAAACTTTAATTATTTTATTTTAAATATTATTTTAATATAAAATCAAAATCCCACTCATACCTAACTATTCCACTTTTTTTAAAATTAATTATGGTTAACCAAAAAAACTCATTTTGAGTGGATATATTTGTATACAAAACATGAGTGTCTGAAGAAGGAGAAATATGTTTAAAATAGTTTAATCGAAATATAAAAATGAAAGTCTGAAATGTGTTCTGATGAAATATCAACTACAAAATGGAACCCAAAAGGCAGGTTGTAGCTAGGAAAATGAAAACTTTTAACAGCTTCTCACTCATTCACTTCGATACATCATTCGATTCTTAATTAATCAAGCTGAAAGGTGTCTGGAATATCATACAAGTTTTTTTTAGTCAAAATCCAAAAGCTTTCTACATTATTCAGTGCTTCAAGAGTCTGTAACACTAGCTAAAATTTATCCGATTTAGTTGCCGTTAAATCCAATGCTCAATTTTCGAATGAGGAAACATCATACTAATCAGCCTTAGAGAAACAATTTCAGTGAAAATATGAACTATCAAGATTCAACTGTAAGGGAAAATGATCACCTTGACTAATAAAAATGTCATAATAACTCTCAAATTTATTGAAGAAAGCTGCAATAATCTCTTCACGCTGCAGTTGAGGAGCAGCATGTCCCATCCTTCTCAGAAAAGAATTCAGACATATTGTTGGTTGCTCGTTATTGATATTGAGGCCAATTCCTAAAACAAAATAAAAGAAGAATAAAAAAATCTTAAGGCTAAGCTCTTGTGTTTTCGACAATTATGTGATAGCCTACCAAACATAATGCACAATCTATGTTAGTCAGAAAGTGAAACACTTTGCAGTGATTTTGAATAATCAAAAGAAAGGAGTCTTACCAGCACTGACATTAAACTTCTTAGACTTATATGTTGATGTGCACAAAATACCTCCCACTTTAAGACCATCTAAATACAGGTCATTCGGCCACTTTATTCTAACGTCAAGAGAAGGCAGGCCCTGAAATATTTTGGTGTCAGAACATGAATTTTGAAAATAGAAGATAATATCATCGGAGAACGTGAATACGACTGTACTATCTAAAGTAACCACATGCTAGGCACAGAAAACTAAAAAATATTTGCATACGTACTCTTATTCTTTACCAGCATGTATTCTTATTCTTTACCTTGAAAACCAATCAAATTGAGCAGTTTCAGGAATGCAGGTGCTCTGTCACTAACATGGCTACAAATATATCACTGATGAACAAAAGGCAATTAACACGCGTAAATTCCACCTTTGATATTATCGTTCCCTTAAATACACAATCAAATCACGACAGCAAATTTACTCATTTTAACATATGATCGAACTTAGTTTTAAACTCTTTTGTGATTATTCTCATCCAACACAAACAAAGTAAATGAATTTCTTGCAAACACAAGTGCCAATAACACATATTTTTCAACCAACAGTGTATATGAGGGTGATGATTCAATTGATTTTCAATAAACAGAACATGAAACAACATAAATTTAATCAACATTGTCTCGTTCATAACTACACAGTAACAGCCTAGCCTGGAAACAAATGTCTGACTTTTTTCAGTAATTTTCTATTAACTATGCAACTCTTTCAAATGTTCCATTCTTGAAGCAAGCATCACCACTTTCCAAGGCGATTATGCACCGACATGGCTTTGAACTTTCAGTAGAAAACAAACAATGCCTACAGATCCCATCTTATGCCACAACAAGAAATCTCCCAAAATTATATCGTGAAAAGCCGCATTTGTAATCACACATAATTCACTATTATCATCACTACATTTTCTTACAGCCATTTGTAGATAACCACAAGGGAACAACACTTTGATCAAGCACTCACACTTAGTCGGCAAACATCTTTAATTGCCTCGGTCATAGCCAGGCTAATGATATACTGCACAAGTGGCAAAATACGGCCATCCTCCATCTGTATGGTGAACGAAAACAAGAGGCACCCCTTTGGCGATTCCCATACATTCTTCGACCGACCTTCGAAAAACACACAAAAAAAAGAAATTAAATAAAAACAGGAGAAGATAAGTTCAAAATCGCAACACCCATCATTAGGAACTGGCTGTACCTCTGCCTTTTACCTGCACGTCAGCAACACACACAGCACCAACAGGCAACTCAGCAAAATTACTGCCCGAAAAAATATCAGCAATTAACGTTATCGTACACACAAAACCACAGCTACACAGCTAAAAAGTTCAAGCAAATACTAAATAAATGGCAGGCCTACTGAGAAACGACATCATGGGTGGAAGCTAATTTGGGGGAGTAAACGAGCAGCTTTCCGAAATTCGAAGTCGAGAGCGAATTCATGTACGAACCCACGCGGAAAACGTCGTCGTTTCCAACGCCGTCTCGATTCTCGACCTCGGACTGCAGAACAACGGTCACCGGAGAATCATCGGGGAGATTTATCGCATTTATGTTCTTCAAGCGCCGCGCGAATTCATCTTCTACGACGGATTTCCCGCACAGCACGAGCGTCGTGGATGATTGTGGCTCCATTTCTCTCGATCAGAGAGAAACGGAAGGGCAATTTTTAGAGAGAGAAAGCGAGGGAAGAAAAAATGGACTGGAAGTCTGTAAACTGCACAGTGAAAAATGATAAATTTGCATTTTAGCCACTCCATTTTCACTACTATACTAAAATAACCTCGTTAGTTATAAAATATTTCAGTTATTTGGAAGCCTATTATTATTTTAATTTTTAATTATGTGAATTATGATAAAATACGGGAGTTTTTTTCAATACAAGGCCTTAAAGATCGGTAAATTATCAAATTGGGGTCTGAAAGATTTTTTTCTCGATTTGAGACCTAAAACAATTAACAACACTCATAAAAACATTAAATAGAGAGTTAATTTAAAGTTTTAAAACTCTAAATTTGAAGAAAAATAAAAGTTTGTTGCTTACTCACATAAAATAATAAGTAAACATTTGCATAATATTAAAAAACAACAAATTTGGTGTTTTAACTTTTAACACTTCAAAATTATCTCTCAATTTAATAATTTTATGAGTGTTGTTAATTGTAGGACTTAATTTCATAATTTTATAACATTTAAGTCCAGAATTGAGAAAAAAAAATTTTCGAATCCCGAATTAATAGTTTATCCATGTTTTAAGGATTGTACTAAAAAAAACTCCAATACCACGATAACATGTTAGAGTCAGCCTTCCCTCACTTCGTCTTCACTCCTCATCCCTAAAATCGCGAAGCCATTTTCACACTTCCCACTGAAATACTCTCCGGCACCGGCAATCGACAATTCGACATCACAAATTCAGGTGAGTATTTAATATTTAGTACTGAATTATGTTTCCCTTCTCACTGAATTCATGGGTCGATTGTTGTTTGGACTACATACGTAAATCCTTGGAAGTTTTTCTTCGTAATACTAAACAATGTTGAGAATTTTAGATGGGATAATATGAACTCTAACTATGGGTGTTTATAACTATTGTTCATTGAATAAGCTGGTGAAGTTTTGTTGGAGACACTGCTGAGTGTTTACTGGGAGTTGATTGAACTTCATTCATCATTCTTTAGTTATTTCACTTATTAGGAAATAAGGTGAAGTTTTGCTGGAGACAATTTTGAGTTTTTTTCATTGTGTTGCTGAAAACGAAAATAAAAATTGGTTTATGCTTTATTTTGGTTACTGATTTTAGTGAATCAACCGAGCCTAGCCGTGTCATCTTGGCTCTATGATTGAGCCGAGCAATAGTCGAAAAAAGCAAGTCTTCATTTGTTTACTCTGTAGTCTTTTTTCGCTTTTTACCGGTTTAAACTAAAATCGAACCGTTTTATCGGTAACCAACAAATTGGACACCGAATGCTTATTGGGCCGGTTTCGGTTTGAATATAGTGAAACCGAAAATGTTTGGTTCGGTATCCGTTCAATGGTAATACCAGCTCTTAGAACAACATGTCAACATCACATAACTTGCCCTAATTCTCACTCCCCTACTCCCAAGCTCTCGCCTCGTCTCAAGCCGCAGGCTCACAGCCCCGTTTCACTCTCGATTCTCTGCTCCGCGGCTCTGAAACCCCCGCTCGCCGTTAGTTTCTTATCCTCCGGCAATCTCAACCCCGCTCTCACTCTCCGGAGCTCTCGACCCCGCTGTCAGCCTTCGGCGCTCTCGAACTCGCTCTCAGTCTCTCACCCTCCGGCGCTCGCTCGTCATTCCACCGGCCTCTTCGATTTAGGTCAACTCTCACCCTCCGGCGCTCGCTCGTCATTCCACCGGCCTCTTCGATTTAGGTCAACTCTCACTCTCGAGATTTTTTTTTTGTCATATTCTCATTTTGATTCGTCCTCTTTCTTCAGTTTTTGTTGAGGCCTGAGGGTGATGCTTAATTTCTGAGAATCAATTATTTGGTCTGTAAATCTATAAACAATTCATTTTTCGCCCCAAGTTCAGCCCCAAGTTTTCTTCTAAAAAAATAGTTAGGAGTAGGTTACTTTTGTAGAATTCTATTCTGATTAATTTTACAGCGTGCAAATTCTTGTTTCCTTGTGAACATCCTTTTATGTTTTAAGACTGTGCTATGTCATTTTGAGAAGAATATGCACAGAAGAACAATTTCGAATTCACTTATGTTGTCTACTTGTTATTTGCTTAATGAATGTTATTTAGTGAAGTATGTGGAATAAGTAGTAATGTTTTTTGTTCTCCAAAAATGAGGCTTCGTCTTGGATTTGGAATTTTATGTGGTTATTTATGGTTATATGTCAAACTTTAATCCCTCTCTAATATTCCGTTTTTAATAAGTTTGTGCATTAGTTTGTTTTGCATTTTTTATGAGAGTGCAGTGATTTCTTTCAGCAGTACTCGTGTTCCTCCTTTTGCTTGCACTATCCTATTCGATTCGTTATTTTAGTGTTAACACTGTTTATTTCTGAACTTCTCCATACGTCGGGTCGGGTTGGATGTAGGATAATCGGGTAAAGAAAAACCCGAACTAACCCGACCGGCAATACCAATTCGGGAATCCAATTGCCCGACGGGTAAAACCCAACCCGAACCTGGTGGTGGATAATCGGGTAGCGGGCTGGGTACGGTGCATTTTTAGCAGGCGGGTGGGGTACGGACATGCTAAAACTCGTACCGACCCGGCCCATTTACATCCCTAAATGGTAGGCAGTAGTTTGGAACTTGTTGCCCTCTAAAATGATAAGTTTGTTTTAGATGTTTCATATTTTTGTTCTGATTTTAGATGTGCCTGAGAGTTGTATTTGTGCTTATTTTTTCTCTTTGAAAACAAATTTTAGACTGCATCTTTCTGAAATAATATTTCCAGAAATATTGAGTGGTTGTCATTGAATTTGTTGCGCACTTTTTCTTTATTAAATAAATTTAAGACAATGTCCTTCTCTTGGTTACACACTTTTGGTGACATTCTTGCATTTGGCTACATGGACACTGATCACACACAAACAAGGGCTACACATGATGGGATAGACATGATAAGAGATCAGCTCAGATAACTGTTGGGTAATATCTTAGATGGATTTGTTCATGTCATAACATTTGCCAGTGAGGATTTTTTTAATATAAAAATTATCATTTTAATAGTTAGCCAAGTAGTTTGTTGCTTGGTTCTGATAGTTTTCTAGTTACAGATGGATACAACTCTTTTCAAATAAATCACAGCACCCTTTATTTTTTGTTTATAGGGATAAATATTTAGTTAATTTTTCTCGTGTCTTTTTGTAATTGATGGATGCTGTGTATTTTTCATTCAATAAATTGACATTAGTTGAAACCCTTTCATTCAAGTCGGACTTAACTTTTTTTTTTTTTTTTTAAAATTGACTTGGTATGCAATGTGGAGTGTTGTTGGTTGAACCTCGGTCTTCTGTCCATATAATTACAGTTGTTTGCTACACAAGCCATTAGAAGATGAGTTATTGTCAGTTATAGTAATCCTTTTTGTATTATTTCGTTGTTAGTTAGAGTACTTATTCTGTATTTGAATTCTCATAACCTGTTGTTGATTAATATTTCTTTGAAGCTCGCGTTCCTTCATTTTGAGAAGTAATTACAATCTACAAACCTACCATTATATAATTTAGAATTTCATTATAAATATTCTTAAAATGAATAATTATAAAGATTATGTCATGATTAATTGCATTTGTATAGTGTTATACAACTCAAGAATTGATGGCTTTCTGGTGTTTACAGAGCTTGTGTTGGCATGCAAATCGGATTGAGTCCGCAGATTTTGATTCAGTGGTAACTGGATGTATTGTGGTCACAAAATTGGGTGAATTGAAGGAAACGAAAAGTAAGTCTTCAAAATTTTACGATTTGCTATTATGTAATTCGTGCAATACACGGAAGCAATGTGAAAATTGATTTTATATTATAAATGTTAGATTACACAAACACGATTTACAATAAAGTGATTAACATTCTCACCTAAAGGGGTTGAACTGTATTTCTGATATTTGATTATCAAGAGCTGCAACTTGTAAAATTGTGAGTCTCATTATTCCCCTGCTCTCTACCATGCATTTCCTACTGTTCCCTGATTTGCTAAAAATGTACATTTCAACAAGATTAATAACTTCTATCTGAGTGTCATGCCAAAAAATATTGATTCGTTTCATGGTCTTCCAAGTTAATTTTGATTTTTTGCGGATTGTGTGTAGTCTCTCATGTGGTTTGTCTTTTGTGATATATATCACTTCATGGTTTCAAACTATGAACTCTTCTTAGTTATGGAGCGTAGTTAACATAACACGATGCTCTGCTATAGCGTGGCATACCACCTAAACGAAAAAACCTTTGAAAAACTAAAAAACGACTAAAATCTAAAATTAGAACCCTTTTATTTATTTTTTAACACAATAGTTTGAACGAGTTTTGATCTTTTTGAAAAATTTGCAGCCGGTAGCCAAACATGAATAACGCATGTGTTGCCAGACTCGGCGCCGTTCACAAATGCACAATGCCACTACCTGTGACGAAAAACTTTCAGGTTGTGGTCGTGAGATACTACTCCACTTGCGCGGCCCCATTCTTCCGCTCATCCTCCTCCTCCACCCCACTCATCCACCTCAGCCATTCCTTCATCCTCAACTCCTGCCTAACCTCATCAGACGCTCCACAACGGTCAGATGAGTGGTTCGCCCTCCGCAAGGACAAGCTAACGACAAGCACCTTCAGCACAGCCCTCGGCCT
>CACSLK010004199.1:2983326-3013152 GCA_902706635.1 Striga hermonthica
CTGAAATAAAAAAACACACGTCGAGTTTTCTTATTTGGAATAAGAGTTAACACAGTGTGATTAACCCCTCAGGGCATTCTACTAGTTCGAATGAAGTTAGAAATGGTTGCACACAGATGATCTTTGGCAATAGACCAGCAAGATTGGAAGAATAAGTTGGTCAAACGAAAAAGAATATACAAACTTTTCATTGTTTTAGATAGTAGATTTGTGGTGTTTTTTTTATTGGGACCCTTAATTGCATTATTTATAGATTTTATAATTCGTTTCTGAATGATTTATATTTGATTTATATTAAAGCATATTTTTTTTTATTAAAAAAACATATATATATGTATATAATTAATAAACATGTAAAATAGCCACAAAACTTTTTATGGGATTGCATTTGTAGGCCCGTTTAGGTGCGGGCCTTGTTAGCCCGTTGTTTAGTATGTGTAAATCAGCCTTTTTTATACATGTAACCCAGACCCAAAATCAAGCAAAGCTCAGCAAGCTGTGTCATTATTCTTCGGTCCTTCTCTTCCCTCTTTGAACCCTAGTCCCTTAGATTCTCTCAATCAGCTTCCAGCCACCGGTAATATATTTTCCGGCGATTCCGACCAGCGACGACGAGCTCTCTCTTCTGGTGTTTCAATTGTTTATAAGGCAAGTTACTGAGCTAGTTATGCTAGATGTTAGATCCTTTAAAAATTTGTATCCTTATTTCGGCTTCAGATTGGGGATAAGACCTGTAATCAATCATATTGATCTTTTTTTGTGTATGTTTCGAAATTCGCTAAAGTTGAAACACTATGTTCTCGTTTTCTTGATTTTGTTTTTTGGCAGTTGGGTGAGAAAGGCTTTTAGTAGTCAATTATGTGTGTATATAAAATAAATTATGTGTTTCAAAATGGTATATTGTAGAACAATTTTGGTTGTGTGTTGTAGTAGAGTAAAGATTATGATACTTGTGATTCTATCTTTCATTGGGTTTTCATACTTGTGATGATTTTTCAAAAAGAGGCTAGGTTTTGTACAATTGGCTTCTTTTTGCAGTTATTGACTTGTTTAGGCTCCAAATGCATTTTCTTGTTTTTCTGTAATTACTCATCATGTCTGTTATATTGGTGTTGCGAAGTGCCCCTTGTAGTTTATCCTTTAGAGTTTATGAAATATTAGCTCTCTCGTTTTAGTATATTTTACCCGCATAAACATTTGTTTGCTAGGAAAAATAGTGAAAATACAAGCCTCGCGAATGGGGTATGATGTTTCAAATGTCACGAGCGTTCTCTATATAATTAAGATTGTTTAATATCGTTCTCTCTTGAATTTGTAGAGTTTTAAAAGTTTGAACTTTTAACTTCAGGCACTTACCCGGAATTAACAAATGAGGCTTCTAACTCACAACATGCTCTCGTCGAACATCAAAGGCGTGACCAACGGATACCCTTTGAAAATAGAGGTGGAAAAAGTGGTGCAAAGGGAGGTTGAGCAGAACCTGGACTTCCTCCGGAACATGTTTGCCAAAGTTGAATGGAAGGCACTAGTGGATGCTTCTAGAACCTTAGGCTATTCCGAGCTTCCCGACGAGGCAGAGCCCACAATGCTCGACTCGGATGATTTTCTACGCAAGTTCCACCATGCCCTTCTTGAGCTTCATCTCGAGGAAGGCGCGTTGGTTTGTCCCGAGACGGGCCGTAAATTCCCTGTCAACAAAGGGATCCCAAATATGTTGCTCCATGAGGATGAGGTTTGATTGTGCTTTACTAAAGGGTGGATTACTTTTATAGCTCTGTTTCAATGTTTAGGGGTTTTCTTTGTTGGGCGACAAAAATCCGGGGTCTTGAGAGGGCGTAATTTCTTGAAGTATTTTGTTCTTATTATTCAAGAAAACGTGCTCGGGGCTTGTGTTCCCAACTGATTGGAGCTTCTTAGTTTGTATTCATGCATGGGAATTGCAAGTGTGTGGCTATGTTTCTACATGATGCTGATTTTGTATGATGATCTTATTTGTTAGAATTAGTTGGAAGTTGGAGTGTGAAGTACAAGAAATTGAGAATGATATGTGTGAAGTGTGATTTTAAGTAGGGTATTAATGAATCGAACGTTCGCGAACAAAAGCTCGTTGAGCTAGTTCGTGTTCTACAAGAGTCGTTAATCGTCCCGAGTTCGAACAGAAAGTTATGCTCGTTAAATTATCGAACGAACAAGAGCTCGTTCGCTCGAACATTAATCTGATATGATTTTATTTTATTTTATTTTTTATATATTTACATTATATTTTTAATAAAAAATATGAAAATATTTTTATTCTATTGTTTTTTTTTTTAAGTTCGTCGAATGAACATATTTTGAGTTAATCAAACATATTTAAAAAGTCTATGTCATAAAGTATTTGAACATGAATGAACTCATTGACGAACAAATTAAACGAAAGAGATCGAACGTGATTTTTTGCTTGAAAAATAAACGAACAAACACGAACAATGTTCGAACTTAAACTAATACAAAGGTGAAACGCCAAAACTTGTCGCGTTCAATTCGATTAAAATACTAATTTGAAGTCTATATTTGCATTGTAATATAGAATTGCATGAAAATTCCTTGATCTTGATGAAGCTAAAAATGCATTTAAGTTATGTTTTCCGTACTTTTTCATGTTATTGTTATGATGTTTCTTTTTTCAGAAGAAAAATAAATACGAAAAAAGATACTAAGAATAAAGTGTTGATCCATGTGCAATATTAGTCTATACCACATTCTAATGTGGACTATTGATGAACATAAATTCATAAAAGTTTGAGAAACTATATTACCGCACAATGTCTACAAGATGATTTGTTAATGTAGTAGATTTGTTGATGAAGAGAAACTCATTAAAAAGAAAATATATATTGAAAAACGACATTAACATCATAAGATAATAAGATTAAGAAAATAAACAATTCATACATAAAAATATTCATATACATGTACATATATTAGTAATAATAAAAGAGTAAAAATTATAGTACAATGTATCAATTCATATAAATATGTGTTTGCATAGTTACTAATATATCTCTTTTTAGGCCTACTTATATATTTCACTCAAAATTTATTCATAAAAAAACTATTCAAAAACAAAATGTTATTAAAACTTTTGGTTTCAACTTTTAAGCCGTGTACTTATAGCGTTGTTTAAAACGTTAAAAATGGGATAAAAGTTGTTGCAACAAATATTTGCTCAAAAGCCGACACATATGCATGTTTACATTTTCTACAACTTTAAGAACCAGCCGATATATATATATATATATTTTTTGTTTTTGTTGTTGTAAATATGAATAATTTCATTTGAAAATATCACTGTTGTTATGTGGGATTTAACAATAATAACGTGTAATTAACGTATGAAATGCAGGAAGTTCGTATTATTAATGGATGACTATGCGTTATAGGAAGTCGGTTTATATAAGAATCGAGCTGTTTTTGTGTAAGAAACGGGAACAAACGGGTGGACGTGAAACGCAACAAGACAGAGAAAACCCACAAGACAGAGAAAACCCAGATGAAGCCCAAGTGAGGTTCCATCCCAAAACCAATTAGTGGAGGCAGTGGCGAAACCAGCCGGTCATCCCGGGGAGGGCCCAATTTGCCGCGGCGCACCACCCCTACTCCGGCATCCCGCGGCGCCCCACCCCCACTCCGGCATCGGAAGGGCGCTCAAAGAGCTTTTGTGGACGCTCTCAAAAATTTTCGCAGGATATAAAGGAATACTCTAGATATTTTTCTAAAAATCAAACTAAGTCCGGAATTAAACTGGTATACTTAAACTGAATTGTTTTAACTCGAAAAATACTCGAATTTATACTATAAAAATCTCGGACTCAATTATAATAATAATCAAGAAATTATACCTCATTTCGAATCGACGAAAAGCTGAAAAAATTGAGAAAACGAAGCCTCGAACGATTGAACTCGTCCTCGACAAATTTGCTCCTTTTGATACTATTTAACGCAGAAATTCAAACTCCCATAATAAATGCTCAAAACTTCAAAAAATGCGAAATTTATCCGTATGGAATCGTGCTTGAATTGTCTACACGCTCCAACTCGATTCTCGTTAAACCGAGGTCACACGCAACCTTACGGGACCCCGCAAAACGGCTTTTTATTCTTCTATTATGCGCACTCGACTTCGAGCTTCTCAAAATAAATGCTCGAAACTTCGAAACGTGAAATAAATTTTACGAACGGCTTCTACTATTCTCGTGCTTTCAAGAAAACACTCCCGCTAATTTTCAGCACGCCTAACGAGGGCCGACGGTTACCCGAAGTCTACACATGAAAATGACAATAAAATCACCGCCGCTGCCACTTTTTTCTCAACTTCGGGCTACCCAAAATAAATGGTCGGGACCTCAAAATCATAAATCGATGCTACCAACGCACTCTCCGCTTCCCGTACTTTTATAAAAGTATTTTTTTGTAATGATCGACTCAGTTGTTGAGTCCCGTCGGTACACTGCAAGTCGGCTAATTAACCAACTCAAAATATAATAAAAATAAAAAAATTATTAAATTCTGCTGCTGTTATAGTTCTTCTTGTCCCGAAACCAGGATCCCGTTTGGGGGAGAGCCCAATTTACCTTTAAAAAATATTTTCACGACAAAACCGGTGGCGTCCCTCCGACCATGTATGTACCGCATGAAACCGGGGAGGGCCCAACATGCGCGCTCAAAGGAAAATCTTCTAGTTCCAGCAAAATCCTCCACCTCTAGTTTAAATTTTTTTTTTTTTGGAGGGGCCGGCGCCACTCCACCCCCTTAATGGTTTCACCACTGAGTGGAGGAGAAGTATTCCATTAGACTTATAAATTAGGCTTATTTTCCTATATAAACGTTGTGGGACAACTCACAAGTGAATATTCTAACACGCCCCCTCAAATGTGAGTCATTTATAAGAAGCCCAAGCTCATATACGGAGTTGAGTGCCCAAGCCCTACTAGAAACGAACTGGGTTAACGGGTACCTGATACCATGTAAGAAACCGAATGAAAAACAGGTGCGGTCCCACGCAGATGAAGCGCACCATAAGAGGGTAAGCCTAAGTGCACCTTAGTAAGGTTCCATCCTAAAACTAATTGGTAGTGGGAGGAGTAGTTCACTAGGATTATATACTAGATTCATTTCCCTAGAATCAATGTGGGACCACTCACAAGTGATATTCCAACACGCTCCCTCACTTGTGAGTCCTTCATAAGCGCAAGCCCACATAGCAGACCGAGTAGAGAGATAAGTCCATGCCCAGAGCAGGCCGGGTAGAGAGAGTCATTGCAAGTCTTAGGACAGACCCGCTATGATACCATATTAAAACCGGGGGAGAGTGTGCGGTCCCACGAGATGAAGCGCACGAATAGGGACAATGCCCTTGAGTACAAAAATAATTTCCGCTATATATACTAACTTTTGTTGGCTCGACGTTCGAGGTTGGTACGGCCGCATTTAACGCAAAATGACTTTACGAGGGCGGTTTATTGCAGTTGGGCCCACAGGTATGATGAAGTTTTTTGGGGCAATTATTTGGTCGCGTAGGCGCCTCATCACCTGCTGACGCAAGAGAAACGTACGATGGGAAAAGAACTCTCAAAGAGAACTCACGATAAAATTTATTTCAATTAATGTCTGCTTTACAATGAGAACTCATGCCCTTTAAATAGACTCTCAAACCCTAGTCTTATTTAGTAATAGATATCCTAAATCATAAATAAAAAGGAAATAAATAAAAATAAATAAAAGTGCTATAAATAATAGATAACTAGATACGAAGGCGATCAAACTTGTCCAGATAAGCCAATGCGATCTCGTCGCCATCATTCTCCCCCGGTTGGAGAGGATTCGCCCTCGAATCCAAGGGGATCTCGTCGTCAGAGTTGTCGCCATGAAAAGGAACCAGATGCTTGACGTTGAAAACGTCGGAAGTGCAAATGTGGGACGGAAGGCGAAGGCGGTAGGCGTTCGGGTTGATCTTCTCCACAATCTCCAAAGGCCCAATTTTCCGGGCCGAAAGCTTGTTGTACTCGTGAGCCGGAAAACGGTCTCTAGTCAAGACCGCCCATACAAAATCGCCCACCTCAAACTCCACATGCCGCCGCCGTCGGTCTGCCTGCTGCTTGTAAGCTGTCGTGACATGCTCGAGACGGGCCTGAGTCGCCGCATGCGTCCGCCGCAAATCAGCCAACAAGTCCTCGGCCCGCTTATCAGCGTCTCCCGGGCCCGGCAACGCCAATAAATCAGAAGGTCCACGTGGCTGGACGGCATAAACGACTTGGAAAGGGGATAAGCCCGTGGCCCGGCTCACCGCCGAATTATGAGCAAATTCCGCCTGAGGGAGGCGGTTGTCCCAACTGCGCACATTCTCCCCGACCAAGCAGCGAAGCAAATTCCCAAGAGACCGATTAACCACTTCAGTCTGCCCATCAGTCTGAGGGTGATAGGCACTACTGAAATCAAGGCGGGTGCCCGTCATCCGCCAAAGGCTCCGCCAAAAGAAACTCAGAAAACGGGTATCACGGTCCGAGACAATGGACGAGGGCAGCCCATGCAGACGATAAATCTCACGAAAGAAGAGCTGGGCGACATGAACCGCGTCCGTCGTGCGCTTGCAAGGGATAAAGTGGACCATCTTTGAGAAACGGTCCACAACCACAAAAATAAGATCACACCCCCGTTGAGTGCGAGGCAACCCAACCACAAAGTCCATGCTGATGGCACACCAAGGCTGAGTAGGAATGGGCAAAGGCCGATAGAGGCCCGCATTAGACGACCCCCCTTTAGACACCTGGCAAATACGACAACGCTCGACAAAACGAGACACATCCCGTCGCAGGGAAGGCCAGAAGAAGGACCGACGGACCAACTCCACGGAACGATCCCGACCTACATGTCCCGCACCATGCAAGTCAGCCACCAGCTTCACGCGCAGGCTACTCTCCGGAACACATAAACAAAGCCCACGAAACAAGAACCCATCAACCAACATATAATCCTCAAACGGGCCAGCGGAAAGGCGAAAAACAATAGGACCGAAGAAAGGATGAGAAGCATACAAGTCACGAAGAACATCAAACCCCACCACCTCAATGCGCAAATCAGACAATAACATGGTACGCTGACTAAGAGCATCCACCACCTTATTAGAAGTGCCCGACCTGTGTTTCAAGACGAAAGTGAACTGCTGTAAAAATGAAGTCCACGTGGCATGGCGCGAAGAGATGTTGTCCTGGGACGCCAAATGGCGCAGAGCCTCGTGATCAGAAAAGAGAATAAACTCTCGGTGAAAAAGGTAGTGGCGCCAATGGTGGACAGCACGATACACAGCATAAAACTCCACGTCATAAGTACTATACCGAAGCCGTGGGCCAGAAAGCTTCTCACTAAAGAATGCGACCGGGCGGGACTCCTGACTCAGAACTGCCCCAATGCCAACCTTAGAAGCATCACAGGACAACTCAAAAGGTCGAGAAAAGTCAGGCAAAACCAAGACAGGTGCCGAAGTAAGACGATCCTTGATCAGTGCAAAGGCCTCGGCCGCCTGCGGCGTCCAAACAAAAGACTTCCCGGCAATACAGTCTGTGAACGGGGCCATGATGGAACTAAAATAAGAGATGAAACGACGGTAGAAGGAGGCGAGGCCATGAAAGCTACGGGCCTCAGTAACCGTCGTAGGTGGCGGCCAATCCCGAATGGCGGCAACCTTCCCGGCATCCACACGAATACCATCCGCTGAAATAACAAAGCCAAGAAAAAGAACCGAATCCACCAAGAACACACATTTGAGCGGAGCAGCATAAAAGGACTCAGCACGAAGAATAAGAAGTACCTCTCGCACGTGGCCCAAGTGTGCCTCCAACGACTGGCTGTAGATAAGAATGTCGTCGAAATAAACGACCACACATTTACCGATAAGATCCCGCAGAGCCTGGTTCATTACGCGCATAAAAGGGCTCGGGACATTAGACAAACCAAACGGCATAACCAACCACTCAAAAAGGCCCTCGCGAATCTTGAAAGCTGTCTTCCATTCATCACCCGGGCGAATACGTATCTGATGATAGCCACTCCGGAGATCAAGCTTGGTAAAAATGGTGGCCCCGTGCAATTGGTCCAAAAGATCGTCCAATCGAGGGATAGGGAAACGATAACGGACCGTAATTTTATAGATAACTAGATACGAAGGCGATCAAACTTGTCCAGATAAGCCAATGCGATCTCGTCGCCATCACCTGCTTTCGACCTCGATTTCCTTAGATCTCGGTTTTGAAAGGGAATCTCAGTTGCATAGAAGTCGGTCGCTACTGCAGGAGTGAACTCGATTTTTCTTCCGGTATGAGCCGAGTTGCTAGAAGTCAATGCTTAACAAGTTTGGCTTGACCAGGTCGGTTGTCAAAACATAGTTAACAAAATGAAAATAAAAGTATATTTTAAGTATGTGTTTTTAGTTTCAGACTATGCGTCTAATGAGTTAGACCATAGTTTTTACACCCGGCCCGATAATCATCCTGAACAGGTCTTCGGGTCACCGGATTGCCGATCCAACCGTCGGGTCACCGGGTCAATAGTTAACCGGATATTTACTTTAAAAAATTTTAAAATTATATATAGAGTTTTTTTTGTCATATAAATATACATAAAAAATAAAAATAACAAAATTAAATGTTTTGTGTATAAATTTTGTGCATTAAAGTGTTAATAATATGTATCTAATAATAAATATTTACCATAAAAACATACATACATAGTTTTATTTTAAAAAATTTAAAAAATTAAAAAACATACGTTGACCCGGCCGGGTCAATGCCCCGGGTCGACCGGGTCAAGGCCGAGTTGGTCGGGTTTTGACCGGATTCTTTGTTGCTCGGTCTAAATAGCTCACCCGGATCAGTTTCGACTCCGGATCGACCGGGTCCCAAGTCCACCCACCGGGCCGGTTTGGGTCAAGAAACTATGAGTTGGACTAGGGGTGGGCACGGTTCGGTTAACCGAACTTTTTGAGGTATTTGCTAACCGAACCGAACCGAGCAAATATTCGAACTCGCTAACCGAAACCGAACCGAAAATCTCGGTTAACCGAATTTTCGGTTAACCGAAAAAAATCCTACTATTCGCGAATTAACCGAACCGAACCGAACCGAGCGAACCTAACACAAATCTGCTTGTTCGCAAATAATAAACCGAACCGAACCGAACCGAACCGAAAACATTAATATAAATATAATATATAATATATAATATATAATATAATATAATATATATTTTAATAAAATATATATTTTATAATATATAATATATAATATATTTTAATAAAATATATATTTTATAATATATAATATATAATATAATATATATTTTATAAATTTTAATATAATATACGGTTCGGTTCGGTTAACCGGGGTAAAAAAATCTTAAAAACCGTAACCGAACCGAACCGAGCAAATACTTCATTTGAGGTATTTGTAACCGAACCGAGTCTCCCGGTTAACCGAAAATTCAGTTCGATTTCGATTCGGATCTACGATTCAGCGGTTCGGTTCGAATTTTTTGCCCAGCCCTAAGTTGGACTACATATTCTCATAATTAAACTTGTGTTTCTATAAAGAGGAAGAAAAATAAAGAGGGAGAAGGTTCACGCATTTGGTCCCACGCCATTTTCCTGATACTATAAATAGCACACACCCATTCGCGCTTATTTCATTTTCGAACCCGAGCTCCTTCACTCACCTGGAGAAAAATCCGAGTTCATTTCACGAATCGAAGTTTTAGGTTTTTTCATACACTTCCATTTGCTCTTAAACTCAATCTCACGGAGCTGATTTTCCATTGTTGTTCTTACAGAAGCCTCAAAATCCGATCGCGCGATTTGAACGATTTCAGTCCGGCAGAGTGCTCTGAAGCTTAGCGGTAAGCGATTCGACGAATACAGCTCTGTATATTTGTTTTTTCTTCTCAGATTAGTGTTCTGGAAATCTTAAACCGATCCTTTGGTTTTTGAAGATCTTAGGTCGGCTCAGTGGTTCGTGCGGAGATTTTGTTGTCGTCTCGAAAATGAGCAGACTCCTAGGGTTGTCGGGCATAAAAGGCCTGGAACAGTTCAGATCTGCGCCTGGATTCAACTCAGGATCTTCGGAGAGGAAGATGCCTTCAAGTTCTTCGCTCGCGCCTTCACAGTCTGTTTCTTCTGGAAGCTTTGCGAATCTGAAGCTTACTGCAGGTTCTAATGATTTTTTTCATGATTATAGTGTTTTTTTTATACGTTTGATGAATGTATAGCGTGTTTTGTTGATTTTCGTTGTTTACCTTTTGGTTTCAGAGAAATTGGTGAAGGAACAAGCTTCTGCGAAAACTGACCTTGAATTAGCGGTAAATTGAATCCACAAAAGTCTCTGTCTCTCGTTCTATATACACTGTATTCTCTGTTTCTGGTGTAAATACGATGTGAATACACGATTATAACTATACACGTGCGTGTGGATTTTATGATAATCATGCACTGATGGTTTTTATTCTGATGTTTTTGTGGTGTATATGGAAATTTACTTGTAAATAAACGTCCAAGTATGTTTATTGTATAGATATCTTCATTTGTGTAGTTTTAAGTAGACCCTGGGATGTATAGACAATTTGGAAACTAATATATATTGCAGGGAAGCATCTTTAAAGTAACATTGGTTATCTATAAATTATGAACCTAGCTGCTGTGCTTGTCTGAAATCGCAGAATTCTAAGCTCAAGAAACTGACGGAGCAAATTTGTATCATGGAAGAGAAATTGCGAAATGCTTTCAATGAAAATGCACAGCTTAAAGTGAAGCAGAAAGAGGATGAGAAGCTCTGGATAGGACTCGAGTCTAAGTTCTTTTCAACGAAGATACTGTGTGATCAACTCACAGAAACTTTGCAGCAGTTAAATGTTCAGGTTCATCAGGGTAGGTTCTCTATGCATGAATATATAATCTGTACATTTTACCGAAATGCTATGATGTCTTACTGATATGTCTTTGTCAGCTGAGAAAGATAAAGCATTCTTCGAGAATAAGCTGTCTGAAACGTCAGCTGCTCTTGACAAATTGCATGAGCACATGAAGTCTATGTCCTCGAGGTTGGACTCTTCAGAGGAAACTATCAAAAAGCGTGAGTGATTGATACATCCTTGATATCTAAAGTCTTTGATGCTTGCTTTTGGATAGTTCTGAGTTTTACTGTCAGTACAATTTTTGTTCCATTTCTGTTGTCACATATTCTTTTTACAACTGTTGGTGTGTAGGTGAGAAGGAGCTTGTGGAACTTGGCCTTGCAAAGGATAAAATGGAGACATCATTTATAAATGAACAGAATAGAGCTTTCCATCTGATTGAGGAAAAAGGTAATAGAGATATAATGTTTTACTACCAGATTTTGAGTACTGAATGCCGCTCCATGCACCCCCCAACACAAACTCACCCTCGCCTTGTTTAATTTTCTGATAAATTGCTATTAACTATTGATTTATTCTTGACGCAGATGGTACCATGAAACAATTGGAAGAAGATGTAGCAGCAAACAAATTGGCTTTAGAAAGTTTAACTTGTAAGATGGAAAAGTTGCAACTTGAAATGAGGGTGAAAGAAGATGACATGCTTTCATTGAGTGTCTCCAAGGAAAATTTGGAGAGAGAAAACAAGGATCTTCTCTCCAGCAAACATGATCTTGCTAACAAATTACAAATGGCACTCAAAGAGATCAGGGATCTTGAAGACCTTGTCACCCTGATGCTTGTGAAGTTCCGGGAGTTGGAAGACCAGAGCCTGTCGTTTTCCCAAAAAGTCAACCAATTCTATGACTCGTTTGATTCATATGTTAAGTTGGCTCAGCAGGAGAAAGAACTTATTTCTAAGTGTGCTCAGCATAAGTTTGATCAGATAGACAACAAGTGTACATTTGTTATATCTGAGAAAGTTGCTCTAGAGTCAGTTAATCAAGAATTGAACAGTAAGCTTGTCGAACTTCAAAAGGAGCAGGAATTTTCCATTGTGCAGCATGCAGAAGAATGCCGTTTAACAGAAGAGAAAATTCGGAAATTGGAAGCTGAAGCAGAAAATCTTGTTACTAAGCAGACCGAAATGCAATCCTTGATAGTCACCTTGGAGGATAACCTCAAGATTTCCGCAGAAAAGTCAAGATCATCTGATAAAAATATGGTGATGGCTCATTCAGTAGATATACAATGATAGCTTATATTAAATGGGCTGAAATATTTCAATCTGTGTCTTGCAGCAAGATTTGTTGCTGAAATTTTCCGAGTTGGAGAATAATAGCAAAGGTCTTACAGATGAACTTAAAGCAGATGTCCTTAAAAAGCAAGATGAAATTGATCTTCTGCAGAAGGAGGTAGAGAGAAGTGAAGAGAGTTCACATTCACTTGAGAAAAAAATCAGTGAGCTTGAGATTGCCGTGGAGGAGAAGGACCAGCTAGTTGTGGAACTCAGAACCCGAGAAAAACAATTGGATGATCAGAAAGCCGAGGTTTTATTTTATAGAGTGCTCAGAATTATTTAACATAAAATGGGTCTTGTATTTGTCGCTAAATTATGGTCGTCACTTTTAGATTACGATAGCATTGGCTAACGCTGAAAGTAAGCTTGAGGAAGCCAGGAAGCAGCACGATCACATGTTGGAAAGCAAACACTTGGAGCTATCTAAACATTTGAAAGAAATATCTCAGAGAAATGATCAGGTATTCCTTCTCTTCTGTCCTTTTTCTCCTTTGCCTATTATTATATGTTCTAGACTTACAGCTCATCTGTTACTGTCTGGATTGGATTCTTATAATCTAATCTGGTTGGAGTCTGATCAGGCCATTAATGATATACGAAGGAAGTATGAGGTGGAGAAACAGGAGACTGTTAATCTTGAGAAAGAGAAGGTAGACTCCGGATAATTTCTTCTGTGAGTTTCTCCTTCAGTTTTATTAAAGATTTTGTGTCAATTTTCAGGCAGAAAAAGTTATCCAAGATTTGGAAAACAGAAGTTTGCAAAAGATAGAAGAGCAAAAAGAAGAATTTCAGCAACATCTGTTGCGGGTGCAGGAAGAACATGCTCTACTGGTATGCTACTGAATTGATGTTAAAGTTCTCCACCAATAACTCAGTACGGAACTTTTAGTTGAGTGAACAATAGAATATAACTTATAACTGAGATGAAGAATATGAAAAGATGAAGATAGTTAAATTCACTCTTCTGAGGTTCAAGAAGATAACAAAAATAAACAAACTCTTGAAGTGAAAATAACTGGGAATGACCTACAACTTTGACTTGTGTAGAACTATACGGTCCTCGGAGTCAATTTTAACTTTTCCTGCTTTTCACCATCTTAATACCAATGTAGAAAACACAGATGATGTCCATATTTTAAAGCATCTCTCCCCATCCTATGTCATTACTTAAATATATTCTTTATAGTTGCTACATTCCTAAGCTGTCTCTGTTTCAGATTTCTATATATTATTCATTTCTTTGCTAAAGCTACAAAAAACATATTTTGCACTTAGGATCACACTTCTACTCTACTAAAGATAATTAAACTGGAAAGAATCATTTTAATCACCTCCTTGGGTGTATTAAGCTAAGATATCGTTTTCTGCATCTAGGCATCTAGGATAAAAGGATAGTACATGGTGAGCGCTTAATCATGGATTGTTTATATATATATATATATATATATATATATAAAGATAATTAAGTATATAAATATAACTCCTATTACAAATTATGGTGAAGTTTTACATTTTTACAATGCTTTATGCAGCCATTCTGCACCATTTGATTCTAGTTTCTGTTATGTTGTCTATAGTAAAACACACAAAGATATCTCTAGGTTGTGCTGAGATTGACGTGATCCTGTCTTTGTATTTATATCTCTTCCCATCTAGGTATGCAACATTCAACAGGAACATGCTAACAAAGAAATGTGCCTCACATCTAAGCACACTGAAGAAATAAAACGCTTGCAACTTCAAGCTGAAACTGAACTAAGAGAGGTATTTCATCTCTTAAGTGTTTCAGTTGAAAAATGATTGGAAGGGTACAATTTACATTAACTATGTATTTTCCGAAAGAAAACAAAATCACTCAGGTCTGAGCATGAAGCCCAGTTAAAAGCTTTGAGGTGCGAGCAGGAAGATGAGTGCAGAAGACTGCAGGAGGAGTTGGATATTCAAAAGGCAAAGGTATTTTTCCTTTAATTTCTTGGGTAAACAGTATTTACCATTATGTTAAATAGTGTTGCTTTTTATCTCAGGAAGAGAGACAGAGGGCCTTACTGCAGCTGCAGTGGAAAGTAATGAGTGACAATCCAGAAGACGACCAAGAAGTGACTTCTAAAAAGGTACTGAGCTGCAACATAAAATACAGTATCCGACAATTCGTGAATTTTTGCTGTGTAGAACAGAGGAAACTCGGCTTTTACTTCTTAACTGCTGTCATGATTTCAAATAGTTATAATGACGTCATATCTGCTCAGGTCAGGTCAGGTCAGGTCAGGTAGTAGAAAATCTTCCAATCTTGTAAATGTTTTCTCATCGACCATTTAGTATTACTAGATTATGTGGCATTTTCTCCGCCAACTTAACTGTTTTAATTAGTAACTTGCCAAGTTTAAGTAAAACTGACATCACACCATAATATTTTAAGTGGTGAAAAATTCTCACTGAAAGGCCTAGTTTGTTGGGTACTATTTAGTTGAGCACATGATCAGATTAATCGTTTAAAATCATACAAAGTTTATAGGTATATAGTCCAGGTGATTCTGAGGAGACTTGTAATTGATTAGGTGACTTCACAATATTCTAAAACTCAGTTACAAAGATTTCCAAATACTGCAGTTCTCATGGCACTAATACATTCGAACGATAAAATATTATTTGATGAATTGATTATTTCTCAGAACTATATTCCCTCCAAGAGGAGAACTAAAGGCAGTGGTGACAGAATTCAGCGTCCGCTTGACAGAACAGACATCGTGGAAAAGGTGACTTCAGTTAAAACTAATCTTTATTTTCTGTTTCCCCTCACATATTTGGTAGCAAATGATTTGCATCTTGATGTTTCTTTGCAGGATTCCCCTTATCTGAAAGCAACAGAAACTCCAGTTTCGAACCTGTTAAAAAATGTCGAGAATCCGAATGATCTGCCCAAGCATAGCCGGAAGGTGAGAAATTTATTCGATCTACTTGTGTGTAATTTCATGTGAATAATACATCGATAATGTTCTTCTTTCTGACTTCTGACACATAATTAACAGGTGACTCACCATGAATATGAAATCGAGACCTCGAATGGCAGAACAATCACAAAGCGGAGGAAAACTAAAAGCACAGTCATGTTCGGGGTGAGTAGTTATTTATTATTCCATCACCTACCCAATAACCAATTAATTTTCTTATTTTGTAGCTAAAAACTACAAACTGATAAATTTCTTTTACTGTTTTTCACAGGATCCGAGGAAGCAGGGGAGGAGAGAGACACCAAAAGCAAAGACCCCAAAACAAATTACCCAGGCAAGTGGATAAACTATAAACCAAACAGTGATTTACTTATTTGCAGACACATATCTTTTGCTCCCAACATCTTTTATCCCATTATAGCAGCTCGCAAATCAGTCGGCCTTATATTGAAAATGAATCCTGCTGTTACTAGCAATAGAAAGAAGTTACACTAAAGAATCTGCACTATATGTCAACTTAAAAGTTAAAACCATGCTTGCAAATGAATTCATCAGAAGGGTTCTGTTTTGTTAGCTTGTGCTGATACTGAAGACATTTTTTTTTTTTAAATTTATTTATTTGCTCCAGGCAGTCAAAGGTGGGGCCCACCCCAATCCCGCCAACATTGGCGATCTGTTTACGGAAGGATCTCTGAATCCATATGTGGATGATCCCTATGCATTTGATTAGAGGTCAAAGGTATACCATTTTTTCTTTATTAATATTATTATTTATAATTCTATGAAAAATATTTAGGTGTAAACTATCAAGATACTATACTTTAAAATGAATCTTGTTGCATTGGCCATGAATTTATAGCATCATAATTTGTGCAATTATAATTTACGCGAGTTTGAGGTGTTTGCGAGATGTTACATCACCCTCTTTGATATATGATCTCTCTCTCTCTCTCTCTCTCTCTCTCTCTTTTTGTTGTAGGCTTTTGGAATTCATTTTTCTACTGCAAAAACTAGCCTTCTGCTTGGAGAGAATATCAGACTTGCCTGCACAGATACTATCTTGCATTTCATGAAGACTAATAGTGTATATACTCACTTACTATGCAATTTCTGTTAAGTACTTTAACCAAACCAAACCAAAAAAAAAAAAAAAAAAAAAAAAAAAAAAAAGAGAACGAAACTCTGGGATCAATATGAATTTGAAGGTGATAACAAAAAACCAAAACTTTGTTCCATCATCCATGGCTGTATGGGCTCTAGAGTAAAATTTGAGACATTATAGTATCAAATCAGCTCTCGTTCGACTCTTGCTCTTTAGCAATTCTCTTTATCTTTTCTTTCATCGTTTCCTATCGTTTTGAGCTGGAATTCAGATTCTTTTTTCTCTTCTTATTATTATTATTTTTTTTTTCAATAGCTGCGGATAACAGAAATTTTATATATTGTAGTACCTATTAATATGATTTCCAAGTATTCCGTCACGTGAATAACAATTATAAAGTACTGCTAAAAGAATCATAAAAAAAAAAAAGAGAATCATAATCTATTCATCACCAGAACTTTGATAGTACCACAATGCAGAGGTCATTGTGATCCAATGGCCCCCATGGATATACACACACCAATCAGCAATAGAATTGATTCACTTGTCCATGAATATGATCCATTAATATAAATTTTCATCCATCAATTATTCAGGTATATATATTATCAAAACATAAATTCCAGAATCCAAAAGTCAAGTAGTTTTACAACCATGTTTGTTAGTTGTAAAAACAGCTGGATAACCCCAAAAAAAAAAAGGAAAAAGGAAAAAGGAAAAGTAAAAGAAAAGAAAAGAGAAAAATAGGCCTAAACTTCGCCGGAAGCCGACAAACCACCAACCCTGTCACGGGGGATCAGGCGAAGTTCTGAGCCATGTTTAAGAAACACATTCCCTGAGAAAAATCATTCAGATTCATTAGTGTTAAAAAAATACCAATTCAAGATTTCGAATCAGGCATAAGATTATGCAGGGAAGTTGGACTTCTGAAAGAAATCCAAATGGAAAATGAAGGTAATCACAAATAGACATCACAACCTAAATATATTCATAGAATGTTGAAAGTTGAAACAAATAGCAAGACACTAAAATTTGTTTGACTAGTTATATGATGTATTATGCAGACAACTAACATAATATCAAATTCAAACGAAGCTGGAAACCTGTAGAGAATCATCAACTGTTCATATAGATACAATATGGTGCTTTCAGACATAAATAAGGGCTGAACCATAAAAGTCGCCCCTGAGGTTTAGCTTAATTACGAAAAGAAAAAAAGAACGAAAGTTTAGTTAGTTTCCAATTATGTTATTGCAATACTCAGTTAGCCGTTAGGTTTTTAGTTTCGATGCATAAGGATACACTTATGTGTATTATAATAGGGAATCTAAAATTTTGGAAGATGACTAATGGTTATCTTGTAGTTAGAGTCTACACCTCATGCAAAATTGTTGCAATTAACTATACACAGAAAAAACCGAAGAAGACAGCAATATGAAAAGGCCAAGGATCGAACTTCAATCCAAGTTTGCTCTTTTAGACGGAAAAAACATAGATTCGGGCAAACTAAATCAAGCCGACATAGAGTTCTCCCGAAAAACTTCAGAAGAAAACATTCTTTTCTTTTCCAAACTGACGACAAAATTTATATGAAACAGAAAAACCATAACCATAACATATTTAACATTCTCTAAGCAGCCAAAAGAAGCAGTGCAAGTCTATCATCAACCTCGGTTCAATCAAGCAACCCAACACAAATAAACAAAAAAATAAAATAAAATAAAAGGAAAACTAGCTAATGAAGTAAAATCTAATTAAAATACCTGCACTCTGTTGAGGATTAATTCCCACTCCATCTGCATATAAACACAACAAACAGATTCAGATTAAGCAAAGAGACTCAAAATATTCTTTGGGGCCTTCAAACTTCACAATATCATGAAAGATTCGAACTTTAAACAGTAAAGTCTTATATTAGGCAGTTTATATAAGTATGCATAAAAAAAAAAAACTGATAAATTGAGATTTACAAAGATTCATGAAAAACTGATAAAATTGAGATTTACAAAAGTCGGACGATGTATAAAAGATTCCCACCATTAGTGATAATCGCACTGGTTTGCGGCGGCACTTTGAATTCTTCGGCGGCGAATTTCAGAACCGCCGTGAACGGAGCAGCCTCCGGCACGCTGAATCTGTTCCCCAAAGCGAAAAGGACAATATAATCACAGGTTTCGAATAAGTTGAGATTTTGTTTAAGAATTGCGGGAAAAAAAAAAGGCTTACACTTTGAAAGGAAGCTTGGGATCGGAGGTTAGAGTGACTTTGAAGGACACCTTTCCGCCACCGCCGCCGCCACCACCGCCGGCGCTAGCCATTTTTCTCCGATCAGTAATTGACTAATTTCAATCCTTATTTATTTCAGTACTCGCGTATTTATTTTTCTGCGTCCTACATACGCCTATGTCCCGGGACATAGCGAATCCATGATGGCCACGTGTCTCATTCAAAGCATACAAAAAATTAAATTATAATTGAAATTACACTTTAAAATATTAAATTATGCTCTTACTTTTCTTTTTCTCTAAGCAACTTGAATTATACTCTCTCCTATTTTTTTTAAATGTCATTCTAGCTCTATCAACTATTTACTAAATAAATATCATTTTGGATCTTTTGTACGTATTTTTTCATTATTACTCATTTATTTAATAAATAAATTACGTCTTTTCATATTCACTCTTTACTTTTTCTCAAAACATTCATCTCTATCTTCATTAAATAAGGTTATTATTGACAAAAAAAATTCTTAATTAATGTACAACTTCCCAAAATGACATATATTTAAAATAGGAGGTAGTATAATTTTAACAATAGATTGATCAACAGTATACAAAATAATAATAATATTTTAGTGAAATTATTATTATATTATCCTTCTTAATTTATTATTACTGGATAATTATTTAATTTATAATTTTTTACGTGGTTGACCCGTCCAACGATCACGCCGGCTAATACATACAAGAATACTTGTGTGTATGATTAGATCTCTACTAGGGCTGTAAACGAGTCGAGCCGAGCTCGAGCTCGAGCTTAAGGTGTTTGAGCTCGAGCTCGAGCTCTTAAGGAGCTGAGTCGAGCTCGGCTCGTTAAGTAAACAAGCCAAAAATCAAGCTCGAGCTCGGCTCGTGAAGCCCTCGAGCTCGAGCCTTAATGATCTCGAGCTTTAACGAGACGAACTATAAAAAATTACATAAATTTTACTTTTCGAGCCTTAACGAGCCTTATCGAGCCGAGCTCGAACGAGCTTTAAATGAGCTCGAGCTCGGCTCGTTAAGGCTTCGAACTCGAGCCGAACCGAGCCTTAACGAGACGAGCTCGAGCCGAGCCGAGCCAGGTTCGTTTAATTTAACAGCACTAATCTCTACTACTCATTTTTAAGTTGCTACAAAATAAAATACAGCTCATGAGTCGAGTTGTAAACGAGCTATCCAAGTTAGGCTTGTTAAGTAAACAAGTCAGAAAATCGAGCCTATATTGAGTTTGAGTCTTAACGAACCGATCTCGAGTTTAAACGAATCGAACTAAGAAAATTATATAAATAAATTCTTTTAAGCCTTATCGAGATAAGCTGAGTCCGACACGTTAATGAAATGGGCTAAACGAGTCGAGCTCAAACTTGAGCCTTAACAAGCTCATCTGAGCTCACGAACTATCGTTTCCGTTAAGAACAGCTCTACTCTTGGGTCATAAATTAGTCAACTAAGCACATAAAGGATGATTGGATATAAATTAGCTGGATTTGATTAGATTTGTTGGATAACCAACATTAACTTTGAACATGTTGAATGAGTTAGATTTGAATGAAATTTTGAGTTTGTAAAAATAAAACGATTAAAGTTGATTTGATGTAAAAAATATGAGATAGACAATTGAAAATAATGCATAATTAAAATTAAATGAATGAATAATGTATTAAAATTGATAATAGCTGAGTTAGTTAAATTAAGTTAGATATTAAGTTAAAAAATTTATTTTGATAATCAATCAATCAAATTCTAAATGGGCGACCCGAAAATTTTCTGGTTCGCAGTAGACGCCCGACCCGACTGACCAAATCCCTAGCGCCTTAAACATTTATCTTTTTCTCTCTTCTCTCAAGTCCCCAGCTTCTTGTTTGCACCAGACTCCCGCAGTTTTCATCTCCGGCCACCAATTTTCAGAGGCCCTGCGTCAGCTTCAGAAGGTACCAAGTTACCATTAATTATCAGCTTCTAGGTTTTGTTTCTCACAGCTACGCACACAGAGACGCTCTCATGCTACAAAAACTGGAATAGCTTAATTTGGTTTTTTTTTTTAGCTTAATTTGGAATTAAGTTGGATAGTATAGCAAGAACATAAGAATATATTTGGAAAAATCTTCTGGGTCCTCTGGGAAAAATAAAAAAGTTTGCATCTTTCATACAAAAAGCTTCAATGTAACATTACCCCTCTAATTCTTGAAGGTATTCTCACAACATCACCAAGATTTTATTTTATTTTAGTATTTTTTGGGGCCCCTTTGATGGTATTGTTTGTTTGTTTGTTTCGTTTTGTTGTCTTGATAGACGCAGTTAATTTCTTGATGTAAGCATAATAGCTTTAATATGTGTATCTCTTTAGCTAGCTGCTTGTTACTGCACCTCTGCAGTAGTTTGCTGAAAAGGGTTCTTATTTTGGGCATCTGAATCATTGAAATTACAGGGTGCTGAATGGCTATTATACCGTGTGGGAGTACGTTGGTGACCCGGTGGGGTGTTCAACCTCAGTTTGTACTTAGACCATCTATTACAAATAAATTGTGTACATCCTCTCGTAGGTGAGTTCTTGGTGTGAATATGTCACTTATCTATTTAATTAAATGCTATTTTTTGTTTGAAAGTTTGAAGGAATCAGGACGAAGAAGCATACCCCAACTCCACAATTTGTTGAGAGCAAATGGGATTTTTACTTGTTAAGAAAAAAATTGTGCTTTGTGGTTGATGTGCATTGAAAATATTTATATCCTTTACATCTTGGTGCAACTCTTATATAAGATTACGAGGTTCCTGGCCTAACTTAGATGATTTTAATCGGTATTGAGGCTCAAATAGAAAGTACAGATTTTTGAATGTCTTTGGACTCGTTAAGTAGAGCCATCTAACCAAGTTTCTGGATAGTTTAGTTTTCTTGCCAAAAAGCTAGATTTTGACACCTGCTACGTAAGGATTATTGTCCGGTTGAAGTTGCCAGCTCCACATTGAATCTTGTTTATTGTAATATATTGAATCGAATAGAACCGACAGGGCTGAATAATGTACATGCTTAAAAAAAACATATTTTTGCCATTCTCTATTTAATTTAAGTAGTTTGGAAATTCATTGAAGCGCCAAGAAAATAAAAATAAAAATAAAAATTATCGGGATAGTGAATAGCGTGCAATAAGTGGTTTCCATAATTATTATTTGAAAATGCATAAGGGGCAGGTTACTTAAGTAAATAGTGTTTGCCTTGTCTTTTTAGTAGGAAACTAAATATGTTCTTTATGCGTTTCCTTTTCTGTAAACGTGTGATCGGTATGCGAACATTTGTATACACTGAGTTTTGCTTTTACAGCTTCATTATCTATTATTTTCAATCAATGCATTAACTGTACTGGTTTTCATGATTGAGAGCCTCTTTGCTTTTCTTTTTTTTTTTTCTTTAACCTTCCATGTTTGTGGACTGTTTTCTCCTAAAAAAATTCTGTTCTTTTTTTCTTGTTTTATCGTCATTGCATAATAGTAGAGCAGGTTGTTAGAGGTGATGCTTCCCTTTTTTGCAGTTCATCGAGTAGGCTCAAATCAGTGGCATCACAAAGTTTTGCAATTTTTTCTCAAGAATCACTTAGCAATCTTTTCAGTTCAAGCACATACAAAAATCCACGTCACAGAAGAGGAGCTCGGCTCGTTGTTAGAGCTGATAGAGTAAGATATAGTAATATTGCAAAGCTTGTGTCAAAGGATCCAAAAATTCAGCTTTTCTATTCTTTTGCTTTTACAATAGTGTACTTCCTTTATGATAGCTATTAGGATATAATTTATGTTGTAAAAGAGAATAGTGTTTTCATACTTTCCTGTTCATATGTAGAAATGCTTATGATCTACTTCTAACCTACAGGACTACTATTCGGTACTTGGTGTGTCTAAGAATGCGAGCAAATCGGAGATCAAAAGCGGTATGTAGCTAGTGTCAACTATGTTGAAATTATGTATCTGGGTTAAATTGTTGAAAAAAAAAAATGATTACATTCGGTGCCATGTTGAATTTTGAGGATATGCAGTTGAATTTTCTTTATCTTTTAGGTATGATGCCCGCCATAGTGTACGCTATATGTGATTTTCCTATTTCGTCTCCTGTGAAATCCTTTGGCATATAAAATAATCTTTTTATTTGCTTTTTTATTATTGTTTAATTGTTAATGGTTCTATGATCTATATCCTTATGAATATATCCCTTTGAAACTGCATTCGCAGAATTGTATGCTTTATTTGGTGGAACATTATATTTTTTCTCATTCCTTCTTTTAACGAGAAACTAATAAAAATAATATCAATTGCTTTTCCTTTCTTCCGCAGCCTATCGAAAGCTAGCCAGGAGTTACCATCCGAATGTGAACAAGTAAGTCCTAAAAAATCACGTTTTTTTATTATATATTTTTTTTTTATTATTGGCTTTTGTTAGGCAATATGCATGAAGCAGCGAAGCATATGAATTTCGCTCTTGAAAGCTACACGAGCATTATAAGTGAAATCTAAGTTTCTTATAAGATTCTGTTTTGATGGTATTTATATGTCAAATGCAGAGAAGCTAGTGCAGAGGAAAAGTTCAAGGAGATAAGTAATGCATACGAGGTTACAATAACACTATCCTTAATCCATTAACGGTTGGATACAATTTGAAGGCCTATTTATCGATATATGACAAACTATTCGCTGTAACAGGTTTTATCTGATGATGAGAAACGCTCGATTTATGATACATATGGGGAAGCAGGTCTCAAAGGAGCAGGCATGGGCATGGGGGTAAGCATTTTTTGCTGTATAGTTATTATAAAACCGAGTCATGAGAGAGGGAAAAAAAGAAAGAAAGAAAGAAACGAGAGAGAAAGAGAAAGATGCAGCGATTGATTACAGATTATTTATCGTTTTGTAGGATAATAGTGTTGGAAAAAAATGAATCAAAATTTTGAGATTGTGAACAAATATAGGATGAAAATATTATGACTAAAGTTGACGTGATACAAAATAGTAAAATAATTTTTGAGAATGATTGATACTTATAAAATACTTGGATGGGGCGATGGGCGATGGGCGAATAGTGAATTTTATTGGAAAATATAAGATAATTGTCGGTTTTAATTTTTTTTTTAATCGTGTTGGTGAAATTGAGGAGAAAAAAAAAATGAGAGGAAGAATTAATGTATTTTCGAAAGTTTTCCATATCTAATCACAAGTTCATTGAAAAAACTACTCAGAGGAAAACGTTGATGTGATGCAAAATAGGAGGAATAAATATACGATAAAAATATAATCATTAAAGTTGATGTGATATAAAATAGTAAAATAATGTTTAGAATGATTGGTAGATAGAAATAGGAGTTTTATCAATACAAGACCCGAAAGATGGACAAACTATCAATGCGGGGCGTGAAAGATTTTTCTCAATTCGGGACCTAAATGTTATAGAACTATCAAATTAAGTCTTAAAATTAACAAAACTCATAACACCATTAAATTGAGAGTTTAAAAAAAAAAGTTTGGTGTTTACTCACATAAAATAATAAGTAAACATTTTCATAATATTAAAAAAAAAAAAATGGACGATAACAAGAAAACCGAGTAAGAGTTTCATATTTTTCTTAATTTTCTCCAACATATCTCGTATTTTACTTAATTTTATTCATTTTTCTTTTTTTTCTTTTTTTTTTCTTTTTTTACTTTGTAATAGATTTAGTGTTTTAAAACTTCGAATTAACTCTCAATTTAATTTAGTGTTTTATAACTTCAAATTAACTCTCAATTTAATGGTGTTATGAGTTTTATTAATTTTAAGACTTAATTTGATAGTTTTATAACATTTAGGTCTCGAATTGAGAAAAAAAAATCTTTCAGGCCCCGCATTGATAGTTCTTACCCATCTTTCGAGTCTTGTATTGATAAAACTCCATAGAAATACTTTGGTGGCCGATTAGTGAATTTTGTTGAATATTATAAAATAACTCAGTCTTTATTATTTGAGATCATGTTGGTGAAATTGAGGAGGAAAAAAATGAGAGAATGAATAATGTATTTTTTGAAAGTTTTCCATATCCAATCAAATATTCATCAAAAAAAGTCAAAAATGCATTTTTAGTCCGGTTTGTTTAATGCCATAGCAATTTTAGACCCAAGGTTCCTACTTTTTCACTTTTGGTCATGTGATTTAATATTTTGGTGCAACTGAGGACTGAAATTGCAACCAAATTTTAAATTACGTGATTGGAATTTCAACAAATTTATAAATTATAGGACTTAAATTGTTAATAAAAAATATATAAATTTGCGAGTTTGTTGCAATTTCAGTTCTCAAATGACTGAAATCACAGCAATATATTAAATCATAGAACTAAAAGGCAAGGCGAAATGTTAGAATCTTGGGACTAAAATTGTTATATGGCGTTAAACAGCAGGACTAAAAATGCAATTTTGTCTCGAAAAAATCTTCTCAAACGAAAACGACACAGAGATTTTTTTTCCATATTCCATAATAATAATAATTTTAAAAAAAAAATTCTCTGACTTTCGCACAGGACTTTAGCAACCCATTCGACCTTTTTGAGACCCTCTTCGAGGGCATGGGCGGCGGTGGCATGGGCAGCGGCGGCCGTGGCCGCCGCAGCCGAGCGGTCGAGGGCGAGGACCAAGTCTACACCCTCGTCCTCGACTTCAAGGACGCCGTTTTCGGCATCGAAAAAGAGATCGAAATCTCCCGACTCGACTCCTGCCCGACCTGCAATGGATCCGGCGCCAAACCGGGCACAAAACCCTCCAGTTGCTCTGCCTGCGGCGGCCAGGGCCAAGTCGTGTCCTCCGCCCGTACCCCACTCGGCGTCTTCCAGCAAGTCACCACCTGTCCCACTTGCTCCGGCTCCGGCGAGACCTCCATCCCGTGCCCCGCCTGCTCTGGCAACGGCCGCCTCCGGAAAACCAAACGTATAAGTCTGAAAGTCCCTGCCGGTGTCGACTCCGGCAGCCGGCTCCGAGTCCGGTCGGAAGGGAACGCGGGCCTCCGGGGAGGCCCGCCGGGCGATCTCTTTGTGGTGATCGAAGTCCGGCAAGATCCGGTTTTGAAACGAGACGATACGAACATTCTCTACACGTGTAAAGTACCGTACACTGACGCGATACTCGGGACGACCGTCAAAGTCCCGACTGTTGACGGGACGGTTGACCTGAAAATCCCGGGTGGCACGCAGCCCGGGACGACGCTCGTGATGGCGAAAAAAGGGGTCCCGTTTTTGAATAAGCGGAATATGAGAGGAGATCAGCTGGTGAAAGTGCAGGTCGAAATTCCGAAAAGGCTGAGTGGAGAAGAGAGGAAGCTCATTGAAGAGCTTGCGAGCTTAAGCAAGGAGAAGGAGAAGGAGAAAACGGCCGGGAGCAGGAGGTAGGAGAGATTGGGTTGTACCTTGAAGCTTTGGAGGGGTTGTACTCTGCGCACGATGAGTTTTTGGAGTGAGTTTGATGATATACAGTACAAAAAGGATGGTGATGATAAGTGATTAAAGTGTGTAGGTGTTTTGTTTAGTATTAATTTTGGTGGTTAATTGTTATAGTAAAACTCTGCAGCTGTTTTTTTTGAAGTTTTGGGTGATTGGTAATGTCATTCTTGATTCTTGAATCTGATATGGGTTTTTAGTTGTTTTGTAGTTTGGCTGTGTGTTCTTAGTTTGTTCTTTTTTTGGCTCAAATTGTTCTGAGTTGTCTTGTGTTGCCAGAAGCTGAAGCCTTTAAGGTGTTCTTAATTTTTATGTTGTTTTTGGAGTATGAAATAGCAGGGAGATGCTATGATCCGAAACTATTTCGTCGGGATTTGTAACCGTTAGATCAATTATTTCTAACAGTTACATGATAATCTAATGGTTACAAAATAGTTTCGTAACAGGACCGTAGCATTTTTCGAAATAGCATTGTATGGAAACACCTTGCAAAAGTCCATCTAAAAAATAATTGGAAACACTTGTAATGCATTTGGAAACTTCAAAAAGTTAATTTTAATTGAGACTTTTGAAAATTTTATTTTGCAACATCAATTTGCGAAAATGGACTTTTATATTTTTGCTTCCAAACAATCACTAAGAAAAGCGTTGGGTAATTTATATTCGTTTAATGAATTTAACTAATAATAAATACAAATTCTTATATGAAACAACCAAATCGCTAGCTGTGTCGCGGTATGTTATACTTTTCTTTAATACATTATTTGTTGCATAATAACATCTTAGTTTGAAATTATGTGTTAAAACTGAAAAAATAAACTTATGTTTGGTGCAGAAAAATAAACAAATTATAATCAGTCAATTAAACTTATTTAGGTTATATTATCGAAAAATGCTACGGTCCCGTTACGGAACTATTCTATCGGGGTTTGTAACCGTTAGATTAACTGGATAATGCTCCTCTACCCTCGGTGGGTACATGTTAATATGTCCACCGCTTATGTGGCATGCACACATTGATGATGTTAATATGTTCAAAAAAAATACATCACCAATGTATGCATGCCACATAAGCGGTGGACATATTAACATGTGTCCACCGTAGGTAGATGAACATTACTCTAGATTAACTATCCTCGACGGTTACATGATGATCTAACGGTTACAAACCACGACGAAATCGTTCCGTAACAAGACTGTAATATCTCTCTATATTATATGCTTTAACTTTCACTCACTCACCTCTCTTGTTTTAAAATATCTTAGCCCAACTAGTTGATCATGATTAGATGAACTACATTTGGGAGACAAACAGCAGAAATTCATACACAATAATAATTAAGAACTTATTTATACATTATTTTTATTTAACAAAAAATCTGGTCTTGATAAATTTTTTCAAAAAAGATGGATTTTTGTTTTTTAATTTATTTTTAAACATACATCTTTAGTGAATCCAGTTGGCACACGTGTGGCATTAATGATGTTTAGCACTAAAATCCTATCCCCTTTGCAATCATTATCTCCACATTTTCCTAATTTTATTTAATCTAAAACACCACTATGGTTCTCTGAATAATAAAATAATTCAAAAAAACAAAATTAACATAATTATTAATGCAAAAGTAGAATGGGCTTCCTTTTATTAGAAAGTGTATCATGGGCCACCCGCTCGTGCGATCATGAGCGAAGCAAGGCCCCTCAGCCTCACTGTCCGGCCCACTTGAAAAGAGATTTTTTTTTTTTGGGAAATTTACATACATATACCCCTTATGAGACTTATTTTTTATTTTTGGTAAAACTTGTGAGACTTATTTATATGTATACGATATAATTTTTATTTCATATCTACGAGATAAAAATCTTTACCACTTGATTTGTTTCTCTCTATATATATATATATTGTTAATGGAATTAAATAGCCAAAATTAACCCATGTGGAACAGAAATCCAAAAAGAAAAAAAAAAGTAAATAAACATGCCGATTCTGGTACCTATAATTCAGGTAACCACGAATTTTAAATTTCGAAACGGGATTTATGTGGGAAAAAAAACCCGATTAGCTGTATATGATCAGATATACTGTATGTATACATCATATAAACATGATCCGACAGTTCTATAATATTAACCGTATAGTTATACATAAGATAAACAACATTAAAACGGGATAAAACATAATATACAATTCTGAATGACTGCAAAAATCCAAATCGAATATAGTTATACTTATACATAAGATAAACAACACATGTGTACTTTACATGACATTTACAAAGTTCAACCAACAACTTTGCGCACTTCAAAAAATAACACAATATAGTTGCAAATAAAACAACACAAAATAAAACTAAAAAAAAAAAAAAAATGCAAAAGAAAGAAATGCACATACCACTCAACTTGAAGTAGAAACATAAAATAAATCAAAATAAAAGTATAACACACACCTACACACACACACACACACACACACACACACACACACACACACACACACACACACACAAACACACTGTTTTCCCTTCTATTATATAATCATCAGAAACTCCTTCACAAGTTATACACACCCCCTTCATTGCTTCTGAAAAAAAAAACAAAATATTATCAAAAACATCACAAAATTAAAATGGCTTCTGAGAAAGTTGAGACTGTAGTTGCAAACTATGTAGAAATGGAAAGAGATGAATCAGATGGAAGAAGAAAATCATCAGGCTCAGCCAAGACCAAATTATCAAACATCTTTTGGCATGGTGGCTCTGTTTATGATGCTTGGTTTAGTTGTGCTTCTAATCAGGCACTTCCTTTGTCTCAACTAAAATCACTACTTTTTTTTTTTTTTCCGGTAGCCAGCCACGGCATCCGAAGCTATGCCCTGCCCCGACTAATTCGTTGTCTAAACTAAAATCACTACTTTTGACTTGTGAAAAAAGTCTAAAGATACTAACTTTTTTTTTTTTTTCTTGTTTTTTTGTTGGTTTTTAAGGTTGCCCAAGTGCTTCTTACTCTGCCTTACTCATTTTCGCAACTTGGCATGTTATCTGGGATTATATTTCAACTGTTTTATGGCCTAATGGGGAGTTGGACCGCGTATCTTATAAGCGTGCTTTACGTCGAGTATCGAACTCGAAAAGAGAGGGAGAAAGTTGATTTTAGGAATCATGTAATTCAGGTATGTATAATGTATTTGTTATTAATCATTTTTTGCAATCTTAATCAAATAGTTCTTGAGTTTAACTAACGGGAGATTTTACGGTTCCGTTACGGAACCATATCCCCAACGGTTATATGATGATCTAACGGTTACAGACCCCGATGGAATAGTTTTGTAACAGGACCATAGCATCTTCCTTTATTTAATGATGTTGTTTATTTTAGTTATTGTTATTGAGTTTTAATGATTTTGTTTGTTTGCTTTGTGATGGTGTAGTGGTTTGAAGTTCTTGATGGGCTGCTGGGTAAACACTGGAGAAACATAGGCCTTTTTTTCAACTGCACTTTTCTTTTGTTTGGGTCTGTGATTCAGCTCATTGCATGTGCAAGGTAATTAATTAACTAATTTGACAATTAATATTTTTTTATGGTTTAATTATTGCTACCAATACTATTTTTTTTTTTTAATACCAATATGAAAAAACATAAAAATGCATAGTTATGTTTGTAAATTGTCATATTTATTTACATTGCTTTTCGGCAAAATTGCATTTTTAGTCCTGCTGGTTTAACGCTGTAGTATTTTTTTTATCCCAAGATTTCAACTTTTTGTTATTTGATCATGTAATTTAGTATTTTGCTGCAATTTCAG
>CACSLK010004199.1:3027669-3042209 GCA_902706635.1 Striga hermonthica
ATATATATATATATATAAAAGTTAATTAGTTAAAACACTAAACAATGTGAACTAATTTAATCAAATACACAATTATCCTAAAAGAATTAATGAAGGGAAAAAATGATTTATGCATGTTAATTAATTTGTCACGACTACTTTAATTAATTTCGTTATTGCTTTGCCGAACTTTTGGGCTTTTTGACTAGAGATTTAGATATCATCTCCTCTACCTCATCTTCAGCTTCCTGAGCCTGCACCAAATTTAATTTCACTTCAATAATTTAATTAATCCTTTAATAGCAATTCCATAATAATAATAATAATAATAATAATAATAATAATAATAATAACAATAATAATAATAATAACAATAATAATAATACTTAACTAATGATAATAATAATTAGCAAGCAAAATGTACCTTGTCAATGACATTATCTATGCAGTCAGCTGTTTTAGCTGTTTTTTCAGCCACATTTTCAATTAATTCCACAAAATCTTTTAATTTTCCATCTGGAAGATCTTCGGCTATGTCTTCTGCAATCTCATCGACCTTCTCGGCTACTTTCTCCACGGCCTCGACTATGTCCTCCACCGTTTGAACCGCGTTGTCGATCCTACCTAGCAAAAATTAATTACGCGTAAATTAAAGATTAATTATTAAGGCATAATTATTGCAAATTAATACTATGGTATATTTAAAGAAAATTAATGAATTAATTGTAGATTAATTATTAGCTTACTTTTAACCACCCATAATGGGCCCCATTTGTGGGTGAAAAAAGGTAGCACAAGTGATAGAACAAGTCCAATAATCCAACTCCTGTTTGCATGACAATTAGTTAGATAATTTCATAATTCATATCACAAAATATAGAAACTAATTAATTAGAGGCAATTTTTAGGAACCAAAAAAAGGTTTTTATTTTATTTTATTTTATTTTCTTACTTACTTTGGGTGAGAATTAGGTGGTGGCCCTGAAGGCAATGGAGCTCCTGGCACATTGTTAGCATATACAACAAAAGAATCCCTAAATCAAAGCAAAAATAATAATAATAACATTAATTCAGCAAAACATAAGTGCAGTGTAGAAGGCGTAAAACCGAGCTGAACCATGCAATTCAGCTCGTTCATTCATGTCATCATGTGTTGCACTGTGATGCCATTATTTTCTTCACAACCTTACCCAAACGCAATAAAAAAAAAAAAAAAAATCGAGCCAAATCGTTCAAGTGGGTGCATTTTAGTTCGGTTATTTTTACTGTAAGATCGATTTCAGTTTCTTTTCTTTGTTCAAATCGAGCCATTTTACACTGAACCGAACTGTTGCTCACCTAGGTTTCACGTCTTGTCCTTTCGTTTGTCTAAGAATTAGTAAAAGTATATATGTGCCACAAAGGGAAAAAAGAAAAAAAAAATAAAAAATCATACATATATATTACCTCTTGATTTTGCTATGGCTTTGTAAAAGGATAACAGCCATGTCATCACACACCTCGGCATCCATTTCATCAGACTCCAGCCATGAGGGACGTGCCAACACAACATGCAACACAACATGCATGATGCATGCAGCCAAAGGGACGTAACAAACCCTGCACATAAAGACAAATATGGCAGCTCGAGCTGCAGTACTATTACCCCATGTAAATTTTGAATTTTGAATCCTTTTTACCATATAGGGAATATGTGGTGTCCACACTCTAGATAGTTCTCTTGGCATGTATTTAAGCATTGTATCCTCTCTTTGGAGATTTAATGAAACCGATTTATTTCTGCCATTTTTACTGCAATTTCTATTGAAAGCTTGTTCTCTCACTAACATGAAGAAGGCAAAGTTCTTTCATGGTATCAGAGCTCCAGGATAGCCTGGAGACTCTCAGATCCTTTTTTTTATTTTCCTTTTCTTCCTCCTCTGCACCATGTCCACCACATCAAGCCCTTCTTCCTTCACCTCAGATTCAACCCAACTTATCTTCCCTCAAAGCCAGCTTATTACCATTAAGCTAAATGAAAACAACTATTTGATATGGCAGCAGCAAGTTTTAACTGCCATAAGAGGGTATGGGCTGCAACCTTACATCTCTAAGACTCAGAAAATTCCAGAGGAGTTTCTCCAATCATCCTCAGAAGATCCCACCACTGTGAATCCAGAGTTCCTTTTTTGGATGAGGCAGGACCAAATCCTAGCCTCATGGTTGCTTTCATCTCTGTCAGAGTCTCTTCTTGTCACCACCGTTGGCTTGACCACTTCAAGGGAGATCTGGGAGAGTCTTGAAATAGGATTCTCAAGCCAATCAAAGGCTAGAATCTTACAGCACAAGCTAAAGCTGCAAACACTAAAAAAAGGCAACCTGAACATGAGGGATTATCTGAATCAAATCAAAACCTGCTGTGACACATTAGGAGCTGCTGGGCAAGGAGTGAGTGATGAAGAGCAAGTTATGCACATCTTAGCTGGGTTGGGGCAAGAATATAACCCAGTTATGGTCTCAATCATGTCCAAACTGGAAACTCCTGTGCTTAGAGATGCACTCCCTACTATTGAGTTTTGAAACAAGACTTGAAGCAAGCAACCTTGAGGGAAATCATTTCAGCCTAGATGGCTCTTCTCCAAGTATCAACTTTGCTGGACAAACATCCTACAGAGGAAGAGGAAACCGTGGTAGAGGAGGAAGGAACACCAACTCCTCAAGAGGAAGAGGAGGAAGAAATGGTGCAAAGCCCAGATGCCAGGTGTGCTTCTACACTGGCCATACTGCAGACAAGTGTTGGCACAGGTTTGATCAAAGCTTTGTGCCCAACACAAACCACAACAACAGTCATGGACAACCACAGAGGAACCAGCCCTTCACTCCTGCAGTACACTCCACAAACCTCTTGATGAACAATACACCTTCAGTGAATCTGAGTGATGAGAAGAGCCAAGTGGATCTCTGGTATCCAGACTCAGGTGCAAGCAACCATGTCACCTATGATCTGCAAAACTTGAGTCTTGCTTCAGAATACCAAGGACCAGAGAAGGTGCAGGTTGGAAATGGTAAGAGACTACCTATTTTTCATATTGGCAATTCTATTTTAAGCTCAAAACCTCACAATAATTCTGCCTTTGTTCTTAAAAACTTGCTTCATGTGCCTAACATCACCAAAAATCTGATCAGTGTCTCTCAATTTGCCCTTGATAACAATGTCTTTTTTGAATTTCATCCCACTTATTGTCTTGTGAAGGACCAAACAACAGGCAAGACTTTGCTAGAAGGGAAGGTTAGTGGAGGTCTTTATAGCTTCAACCTTTCAAGCCTCAGTGATGATCCCAGCTCTACTACTCCTTTCTCCCCTCAGAACCATATCACCATCAACTCTCTTCAAAGCTCTAAAGAAGACATTTCCATTTGGCATTCCAGACTTGGCCATCCATCTTTAGATATTGTTAAGAAAGCTTTGAGTAGTTGTAATACTTCATTTTCTGTCAATGAGAATAAGGAATTGTGCCAATCTTGTGTTCAAGGAAAATCTCATAAACTGCCTTTTAGTGATTCTGTGTCCAATGATTATGACTTGCTTGAATTGATTCACACTGACCTTTGGGGACCAGCACCCATCAAGTCATCTAATGGCTTCCTTTATTATGTTAATTTTATTGATCACAAGTCTAGATATTCTTGGCTTTACCTCCTGAAATCTAAATCAGACACTAAAGCAGCTTTTGTTCATCTCAAAAACCTTGTTGAAAACCAATATGACAGAAAAATCAAGAAAATTCAAAGTGATGGGGGGACTGAATTCAAAGCCTTAACTCCTTTCTTTTCTGAAAATGGGATTCATCACAGGTTGTCTTGCCCATATACACCTCAACAAAATGGTCTTGCTGAGAGAAAGCATAGACACGTTGTTGAGACTGGTCTGACCCTTCTTTCTCAAAGCAATTTGCCTTCTAAGTTCTGGGATCAAGCCTTTACCACAGCTTCCTATCTTATCAACAGGATGCCTTCAAAACTTCTCAGTTACAAATCCCCTCTAGAAACTTTAACTGGGATTGCCCCTAACTATTCTGAGCTCAAAGTTTTTGGATGTTTGTGCTTCCCATATCTTAGACCTTATAACAAGCACAAGTTAGAATTCAGGAGCCAACCATCCACTTTCATTGGTTATAGTACCCAACATAAAGGTTACAAAGTGCTTTTACCCAACAACAAGATTATAATAACCAGACATGTTCAATTCAATGAGTCTAAATTTCCTTTCCTTGAAAAACAAGTTGGTGAGAAATCCTTCAGTTCTATGAACCAAATTCCTGCAGCCACTCCTTTCCCTTTACCAAGCTCATCATCTGTCACACCTCCACCTCACACCACTCACTCATCAGAAGAAACCTCTACTCCTCAACCTCAAACCAACCATCACAACTCTCCTCAAAACAGTACTCCTCAACCTCAAAACAGCCATCACAACTCTGATCAAATGAGTACTCACAGCTCTCAGACTCCTTCAAATTCATCTCCCACAAATTCTATCCCAATAGGAGAGCTATTTATAGAATTGCCAATTGATAATAGTGTCAGAACTCCTGCTATTTCTAATCAAAATGATAATGAGATTGACAGGGAAATTGAAAAGACCACTAAGCACCATATGGTGACAAGGTCTAAGCATGGGATATTCAAACCCAAAGTGTTTTCCCAGCAGGTAAACCAGGATGTGGAAGAGCCTAACAGCTTTGAAGAAGCAGCCCAAAGCAAAGAATGGACTGAGGCCATGAACAAGGAGTATCAAGCTCTTATCAACTCCAACACTTGGAGTTTATGTGTTGCCCCTCAACATGAAAACATAATAGGCTGCAGATGGGTTTACAAAGTTAAAAGAGATGCTGAAGGAAAGGTAGCAAGGTACAAGGCTCGGTTAGTTGCCAAAGGCTACACTCAGCAAGCAGGCTTTGACTATAATGATACTTATAGTCCAGTGGTAAAACCTATTACCATTAGAACTATCATATCTGTGGCCATTGCAAAATCCTGGAAACTCAGGCAATTGGACTTTGATAATGCTTTTTTAAATGGTGACTTGGATACTGCCTTGTACATGGAGCAACCTACAGGTTTTGAGAAAAGAAACAAAGATGGAAAGCCATTGGTTTGTAAGCTCAACAAGTCCATTTATGGACTCAAGCAAGCATCCAGAGCTTGGTCTTCTAAGTTAACCTGCATTCTGAAGTCTTTTGGTTTTAGTGTGTCCAAGGTTGACCCCTCTTTGTATCACAGACATACTACTCATGACACTACCTTAATTCTCACATATGTTGATGACATGATAATCACAGGAAGCAACAATGGCCATATTCAACAGCTCATCACAGATCTCTCACAGATTTTCTCATTGAAAGATTTAGGAGACTTGAAATTCTTCCTTGGTATTGAATTCAGCAATCATGTAGATTCATGTTTCTTGTCTCAGAAAAGATACATTCTTGACATTCTTAAAAGAGCTGGAATGGCAAATTCCAAACCTCTGAACACTCCTATGGTCTCTTCCCCTATATCAAAGTTTGAAGGTCATCCTCTTGATAATGGTTACCTTTTCAGGAGCTTGATAGGAGCATTGCAGTATGCAAGCATCACAAGACCAGACATTGCCTTCAGTATAAATAAATTAAGTCAATTTATGCAGCAGCCTATGAACAGTCACATGAAGGCACTTAAAAGGGTCCTCAGATATTTAGCTGGGACTATAGACCATGGCCTGAGGTTTTATAAAGACTCTTCCTTCAAAATTTCTGCCTTTGCAGATGCAGATTGGGCCTCAGATATTGATGATAGAAAGTCCACATCAGGTATCTGCACTTTCATTGGTAAGAACTTGGTTTCATGGAGTTCTAAGAAACAACATTTGGTTTCTAGGTCCAGCACAGAATCAGAGTTAAGAAGTTTAGCCTCGGCTACTTGTGAGGTCATATGGCTTCAATCTTTGCTGAAAGAATTACATATACCTGCTCAAACTCCTTCTGTTATTTGGGTTGATAATCTTGGTGCTATCTCATTGGCTTCAAATCCTGTCCATCATTCAAGAACAAAGCATGTTGAGATTGACATGCATTTTATCAGGGAGAAAGTAGATACTAAGGTCATCTCTGTACAACATGTTCCCTCCTTATTTCAAGTAGCTGATATTCTTACCAAACCATTGAGTGGTCAATCCTTCAACCGGTTGCGTCACTCTCTCAATGTTCATTCCCAACCGAGTTTCGAATTGAGGGGGCATAAAAGGATAACAGCCATGTCATCACACACCTCGGCATCCATTTCATCAGACTCCAGCCATGAGGGACGTGCCAACACAACATGCAACACAACATGCATGATGCATGCAGCCAAAGGGACGTAACAAACTCTGCACATAAAGACAAATATGGCAGCTCGAGCTGCAGTACTATTACCCCATGTAAATTTTGAATTTTGAATCCTTTTTACCATATAGGGAATATGTGGTGTCCACACTCTAGATAGTTCTCTTGGCATGTATTTAAGCATTGTATCCTCTCTTTGGAGATTTAATGAAACCGATTTATTTCTGCCATTTTTACTGCAATTTCTATTGAAAGCTTGTTCTCTCACTAACATGAAGAAGGCAAAGTTCTTTCACTTTGCATTTTCTTGCTCAAAAAACCCATTCGATCACTTTTCCACAGTGAAATAGACAATCTTGAAATGACGTTCGACCTTTGATATGGCAGCTTCATAAGAAAACCAGAAGATTTGTAGCCAACTATAATTGAACTTGCCATTTTTCCAATTTGAATAAGCAATATATATCAGTTTTTTTTTTTTTTTTTNTTTTTTTTTTTTTTTTTTCCAATTTATAAGAAGAAAATTTGTGAATAGGATTTTGAGTTTCTTTAATTAAGGGGTGTATTTATAGAGAAGAATTAATTTTTGTCAAGAGTTAGTAAAAGTCAATTGTCACATAATAGTTAATTAGAATTTAGAAGTGTCCTTTTTTTTTTAGCAGACACGCTTTCAAACTTGGATTAACAATTGGACATAAATTAAATCCTATCTTGTATATATAAAAAAAAAAATACTATGCTGGTACATTAATGAGTCCGATTTATTATTATTTTTTTTTCGGGGTTTTGTAAAAATAAATTATGAGCGTAATAAAGCACGTGATCTTGAAAAAGTCAAAATAAGCCAAACTGGTCCACCACATAATTAACGTGTTTAATTTTAATATTTCATTTGAAATAGAAAAATCATAAAGTGGAAATGCCGTGGAATTATCCAATCAGGATACATGTTGGAATTTTGACCAAGGATTAGTGTTGCAAATTCTATTGTTAACTTGTATTAGTTTCATTGTCATCATTTTACTAAAATTGAGAAAAGTAAATCTAAGTTGAAAAAAATCCTCTGAATGACGAATTTCGAACTCGGGGTTTTCCACCCGCCGCCGCCGCCATCGGGTGTCTCCGATCCAAACTTCCCCCCTTTAGAGTCGGCTCTCCAGCCTGTCTCCAAACGGCTACGATCCCGTAAAAGACTAGGCGATTTTTTAGACCTTCAGAACCCACCGACCTCGCCTACACATGAGGAGCAGCAGGCACCCACGGGCGCACCGCCGATGCGTTGGACCTTCAGAGACATGGTCAACCGCCACAAGTCCCATGTGGATTTAAGCGCAGAGGACGATGAAGTAGACACGGAGAGTGAGCAAGACATCTCGGTGGACTTCTCCCCTCCGGATCCAGAAATCACTATTGCCCAACGTTTCTTCGATAAGATCTGTAAGGAATGGCAGCACGTAGTAGTGATTAAACCCTTTGACGACTCGATAACAATGGCGTCTTTGTACAACCGCCTGACCAAGATGTGGCCATTCATGGCGGGGTGCAACATGATGGACCTGGAGAACGGCTTCTATCTTCTTCACTTTGAAACCCGTGAGAATGCAGAGCGTGTTCTGACAGGCGGTCCGTACGTGATTGGGGGAGGGTACTTACATGTCCAACCTTGGAGTCTACAGTTCGACGCTAACGAGGCAGAGATTACATCTACTGTCGCGTGGATTCGGCTGCCCGGACTGCCAGCTCACCTCTACCACAAACAGGTATTCCGAGCTATAGGCAGGATTGTGGGGAGAGTGGTTAAAATCGATCAGCAAACAGCTGCCCGCACCCGTGGTAAGTTCGCACGCCTTGCGATTTTGGTTGACGTTACGAAACCCCTGCGCACAAGCTTCATCATCAATGGGCGACAACAGAGGATCGTGTATGAAAACCTACCCAAAATCTGCTTTTAGTTTGGTCGTATGGGCCACTCGAGTCACGTGTGCCCTCACCAACCGCCACACACGGACCACAATGCCCAACAGGAGACCCGACGAGCAGCCACCTTCAACGATGGTCAAGATCGTAATGACTCATCCAAGGACAAATCAAACGTGCAGGAGACCGGGCCCGAGACGGGCTATGGGCCTTGGATGCAGGTCCCACAAAAGATACGCCAACCCTATTTGCGGCGTGACAAGGGAATCGAAACTGGCCAAAGCGCTAAGAATCCGCACATCTCCACAAAATCAGGATCCCGCTTTGGAATTTTGGAAACCTCAGATCTTCAGGATTCCCCCGGTTTTGAATTTGGCAGCACTTAGTCAGCATCCAAAGATAAGGCGGCGCCTCAGGAAGAAACTTCTAGACCCTCGAGTGTGACAAATTGGCGGTCTATTAAGAATAAACATAAGAACCCGACCCAATCCAATAGCAACAGTGAACTACCTGCTAGTAAACATATGGGAAATGTTGGGCCAAAGGCCCAAATAGACAAACCTGTGACCAAAGCCCGTTCCCTCATTGCTGGACCACACGTTCCCAAAGTAGTCCCACCGTCTAGTGCAGCAGCTTCTAACAATGTCCATACCGCCACCCATGCAGGCAATATTCCAGTTGGTGCAGGGCTTGACCCGTCCAAACACCGGGCTATTATAGTAGCGGACGACCAGAATATCTTCCCACCAACCATCGACCCATCTTAGCCTGCAGCCATGGACCTAACCGACACTGCGGCTATGTCGGAAGGAGAACATGATATGAACCTAGAGGAACCATGGCCGGAGGAATCTCTCTCACGGAGGAGACTGACGGATATTGCGGGTAATACAAATCAGCCCGTGAACATGGAGGAGGTTTCGACCTCGCAAGCTACAGGCTCCACCTAACGTGCCTCCCGATCGTTTTCTTTCTATGGTCTTTTCCATGAATATAATAACTTGGAATGTCTAGGGAGCGGGCTCAGCTGGGTTCCGGGGAGCCTTCTCTACTCTTATTCGACAGTCCAAACCGGATATAGTTGCCTTATTCGAGCCCCGAATCAGTGGGGCCAACGCGGATAGCTTTGTGAGATACAGTAAGTTTGATAACTCTTTCCGAGTCTAGGCCCGAGGGTTTTCAGGAGGCATTTGGCTCCTTTGGACAGATGAGGTGGACATTTAAATTTTAGGCTCCTCCAGACAATTGATTCATGTTCGGGCGCGTAAACAAGAAGAGGTTTGTCTGGTATCTTTCATCTATGCGAGTCCCAACTCGGTAGGTCGGAAGAGTTTGTGGACCATGCTTGCTCGGCTCGCGGCAGATATCTCGGAACCTTGGCTCCTTGGCGGTGATTTTAACTGTCTCCTCCACCACTCTGAAAAAATGGGGGGCTCTTCTAGTCACCACAACGTCAGCAAGGACTTTGTGGAGTGGATGTTTACGAGTAACATGCACGAGGTAGCCACTGATGGTCACCTTTTCACCTGGGTGCGTGAGGGACAACACGGACGAGTGACTGAGAAGCTTGATCGTTTTGTTGCCAACACGCTTTGGGTGGATAAGTATGAAACGAGCAGGGTTCGACTTCTCCCGCGTATACAGTCCGACCATTCCCCCCTCCGTTTGGCCTTTGGTCGCGAGGAACTTCAACCGCAAGGAGATAAACCCTTTCGTTTCCTCGCGGCATGGATGGTTCACCAAGACTTCGCCGATATGCTTAAAGACTCATGGACCAAGTCTATCGGCTTTCTAGATGCCGCCCAGGCTTTCACGACCGCTGTGAAGTCATGGAATTTTAATGTTTTCGGTAACATCTTTCAGCGAAAGAAAAGACTCTTGGCCCGGATAGGAGGAATACAACGCAGCCGTCAATTTTATTTCTCGAAGAAATTATTGACTCTCGAGACTCAGTTGATGGCGGAACTAGATGATGTCCTCATACAAGAGGAGCTGCTCCTAATTCAAAAATCGACGAGAGACTGGATGCACCTCGGAGACCGAAATACCTCTTATTATCATCAAAAACTCAAAGCCTGACGACGAAAGGGGAGGATTGTGGAACTAGTAGATGACGAGGGGATTACTATATCCAACCCAGTAGCCCTTCGGGCCCATGCCACAGATTTCTTTAGGTCCATATACACGGAGGGTCCGAGCCCGGGAGCAGCCGCGCATTTGCCAAATTTCTTCCCTCAAGACGTGGAGGTCGGAAGCCAGGCTATGACGGAGGACATCTCAGACAGTGAAATCCTTTCAGCTCTTCAAAGCATGGGATCACTCAAGGCACCGGGATTAGATGGCTTGAACGCTTTATTTTTTAAACAAAATTGGGAGGTTGTGGGACCTTCAGTGCGGGAATTCATCCGACGGATGTGGAGACAAGGTCAAGTACCTAAAGAGGTTAATCAAACGCTTCTTGTCTTGATCCCCAAGATAGAGAATGCGACCACCATAAGGAATTTCCGGCCTATTAGTTTGCTCAACGTCATCTATAAACTCTTCACCAAAATATTGGTGAATCGGATGAAAGAGACCCTCCCAAGCCTCATTCACCCAGCCCAAGTCAGTTTCGTCCCGGGCCGTAATATTATAGACAACATTGTTATTGCTCAAGAGCTCATCCATTCCATGCGACGGAAATCAGGAGTGACGGGCCGTATGGTTATCAAAGTCGACCTTGAAAAAGCGTATGATTACCTAAGATGGGATTTCATTGAAGAAACCCTTGGTCTAGCAGGTTACCCCGACGTTTTGGTCACAGCCATCATGGCTTGTGTACGCTCGGCATCGATGACTCTCTTATGGAATGGCACGATTGGGGAAGACTTTCAACCTACGCGTGGAGTTCGACAGGGCGATCCCATCTCCCCTTATCTCTTTGTGCTATGTATGGAGAGACTAGCCCAACTCATCGATAAAGCGGTCGAGGTTAAAGCTTGGAAGCCGATTTCCGTTGGGCGAGGGGCTGTCTCTATCCCGTTTTTAATGTTCGCCGACGATTTGCTTCTCTTTGCGGAGGCCTCTGAGGAGCAGGCAGGCGTTCTTAAGCAAACCCTCGATTTCTTTTGCACTATCTCGGGCCTCAAAGTTAGCGCAACAAAGACCCAAGTTTTCTTTTCGAAGAATGTACAGCTTAACACTCAACATCGGCTGGCGGAGTCCCTCAACTTTAAATGGACGGATAACCTGGGAAAATATCTGGGTGTCCCGGTCCTACATGGACGAGCGAATTACTCCACCTACTCGCATATAGTTGACAAGGTGGAAGCGCGACTAGCTGGATGGCGCATGCGTACTCTCTCGCTTGCCGGACGGGTGACCCTCACCCAATCTGTGCTTAACTCATTACCCTATTTTTCAATGCAATCCGTATTACTGCCGGTCGCTCTTACGGAAGGCTTGGAGAGGCGCAGTAGAGCATTCGTTTGGGGCGGTACGAACGAGGCCCGTAAAATCCCTTTGGTCGCCTGGCGTGATGTGTGTCAACCGAAAGAGGAAGGAGGTCTCGACATCAAAGATATGCGACGCATGAATTTGGCTCTTTTGATGAAAATTGCGTGGGGTTTATTGACGAATAAAGAATCCTTATGGACGAAAGTTCTTACAGCTAAGTATGGCATCTCAACCGCGATTGACCTGGATTCTTCTCGTTGCAAGCGTGGGTCTGCTTTAATGAAAGCTTTGGGAAAAGTGTGGCCGGATATATTTAAACAAGCCCGTTGGAGTTTAGGTAATGGAACCACGGTTCGTTTTTGGATCGACCCCTGGTTAGGGACGGTTGGCCCGCTTATACATTACGCATCTCGCCATCCGGCTGAAAGTTGCTTGTACTCACCGGTAGCGGCGTTTGTCGACGAGGGCGGCGACTGGAAATGGTCGGAATTCCATGGCCTGCTTCCATCGACGATCGTCTTACGTATCGCGGGTACCCTCCCACCTCGACTTGAAGCTGGTGCGGATCGCCTCCTATGGGGACCGTCGCAGGACGGCGAATTCTCAACTAGAACGGCATATCAAGCCCTCAGCCCGGCTGTTAGAGATCCAGATAGTAGGCTTTGGAAAACGGTTTGGAGTACACCAGCCCCACAGAGGGTCCGTACCTTCCTTTGGTTGGCGGCAATAGATCATTTAATGACTAATATGGAACGAACTAGGCGTCACATCTCCAATTCGGCGTTATGCGAGGATTGTGGCGAGATGGAATCGTCCCTCCATGTGCTGCGGGATTGCCCGAGCACTAAGAGGCTGTGGCGACTCTTGATCCCGGCGGACGCGCTCGCTGATTTTTTCCACAAACCACTTCGGGACTGGCTGCTTCATAACCTATCAGTCGCGCGAGTTGGACAGTACAAGGACTGGAGCTGCGTTTTCGCCTTCACTGCGTGGAGCTCGTGGAATTGGAGGAATGAGCGAATTTTCAACTCCAGGTCCTTACCTTGCGAAAATAGACGGCTGGAGGTGCTGAGAAAAGTGGCTACTTATGATCGTGCGTGTGCAGCATACAGGCGGATTGGAGTGAATAATTATGAGGAACGTGTTATACATTGGAAACCCCCCGATCCGGGTTGGACTAAGGTTAACACCGACGGAGCCTTTGATAGCAAGACTGGAATGAGCGGGGCAGGTGGTTTACTTCGAGATGACCAAGGAAAGTGGATAGAGGGCTTCACTATGAATATTGGCTTCAACACCATTACGGGAGCCGAGCTTTGGGGCATTTTTCAAGGTCTACAGTTGGCATGGGACCGTGGTTTCCGTCAGATTATAGCGGAGATTGACAGTCAAGCGGTGGTCAAAATGATCAAGGGTCCGGGGCAGAAATTTGGGGTCCATGATTCTTTTGTCCGAGCTATTAGGGAGCTGACTACAAGGGACTGGAATATTCGGATCCTACATGTGCATCGAGAGGCAAACTACTCAGCGGATCACTTGGCGGGACTAGCGGCAGCAACCCCCTGGGACTACATCGCCTCTCTTCACCGCCGCCAGGCCTAAGTGCTTGGCTTGACCACGACGTTCGGAGGGTGTCTTATCCTCGTAGAGTACTAGCTTAAACGCTTAGGCCTTTGGCCTCTATCTTTGTACCAAAAAAAAAAAAAAAAAAACTTGTATTAGTTTTTAATTACACTAATTAATGGAGATCAATCATAAGCAAATGACGCTTATATAAATAAATAAATAAACTGGAGTTGAATATAAGGTATTAATAACACTGCAAGATGTGACTCGTAAAAAAATTATGGAATGATGATACAATGTTAAAAAAAATAATTAGTTGGAAAAAAACTCAAAATAACTGAATAATAGAAATTGAGTAAAAATCTATAAGATTTTCTATATAAAAAGACTTTCTAGAGTAGGGTTCCACACGAATCGAGCAGCTCACGAGCGCTCGAGTCAAAGCTCGACTCGAGCTCGAATTGACCGAATTGTAGTCGAGCTCGAGTCTATATTTTGTATTGCCGAGCTGCTCGCGAGCGGCTTGAAATATATGTTGAATTACTAAAATACCCCTTGTATATATATATATGTATCATACTATTAATATATGTACTTAATGGCAATTTACAAAATTGCTTGAAAATTTCGAACTGAAACTCGAGCCGAGCTCCAGTTCTTGTATTTTCTTATCGAGTCGAGCTCGAGTCTCATAAATCGAGCTCGAGTTGGAGCAGCTAAACAAAAATTCAATCCTACTCAATAAGGTCAATGATCGATTCGACTCAGCTAGTTTCCAGTCCTATTATATAATAATGCCTTTTGTGTGTGTGGTGTCGTATGGAATTGAAAGTGAGCAATGCAGAAAATTTGTACTAACACAAATATTGCTCGAAAAATGTTGTTTTTGTTATAAAACTAGAGAGAAAAGAAAGAGAATAGAGAAAATATTTCTCTTAGGTACAATTTTCATTATAACTGAAGCTCCTATTTATAGGAAACTTCTGATGGCACAACCGTAATAATACAATTACATCGGGGGCAAAATAGTCATTCACATACATAAAATTAATGGTGGTGGACCATATATATTTATAACACTCCCCCTTGAATGACTATTTTCTAAACATATTTGAATCATTATTTGAACAAAGCCCAATCTGCACATCTTTAAGTATATCTTGTGGCCATCAGGTACCGCTGCTTTAACATATCAGGAAAACCCGATGGGACAAAACCTGATCATCTTGAAATCATATTATTTCTTTCTCAGGAAAACCCGGTGGGACAAAACCTGATCATCTTGAAATCATAGCATTT
>CACSLK010004199.1:3116873-3144623 GCA_902706635.1 Striga hermonthica
ATTCTCTACAATATTCTATTAAGTAATAATATAAAATTTATTCATTTACTATTATTGTTAATTTTTATTTTATATATTTTTTTGGTAGTTTTTTACTATTTAATATATAAAATTTATTACTTATGTTATCATCCGACTCGGCGACACACAATTAAGGACCCTGAACAACACCATAAGCAAATTTGACCAAAACACCGATGTAACTTAAAGTCATCCCGGTTCGCAAAATAAATCGGTACGACCGTAGAAGACCGAAGTGATCCCTACCCGCCGAGGTTAGTCCAAACCGAGGTCAACATGAACCGAAGTCGTTACCTCCTAAAGCAGGTGACAAAGCACCTACGCGCCCCCCTCACGATCTACGAGGGTTGTTATCATTGACGTAGGGCCCACTGGCTCTGCCGCCCTTCAAAAGTAGCTTCATCAGACAAGCAACGCACGGATCCCGATGTATGTACCAAAAAAGTTACTATAAATAGCTAGTTGATGGTACTTGTACGGGATTCGATCCCTGAAAAAAACCAATTTTATATAATGAAACACGAAACAGCTCATAGAAGCTTTTCACCTCGGTTCACCTCGGACCGGGGCTATTGTTGAGTATTTTATACATGCTATACACTCAAATTAATCATCACTAATAAATAAACACAGGATTAAATCGTTGTTAAGAATCATATAACAACAGTTTGGCGCTAGAGGAAGGGCCTCATAAGTGATTTGAGGTTACTATCCGACTCTTGTTTAGGCGATCCACATCAACCATATCAATCATGTCTCATTCTGATCATCGTGGCCATACTTCACGAGATGGCCACAGTCGCAGTGCTGCGCAATCCGCCCGACGACCAGTCGTAGCCCCCCATATACCAGATTACACTGTTCTGTTCCAAAATCCAGAGTTTGCACGTGGGTTCGCTACCTTGATGGCTCAAACGATCCCTGGAGCATCAACGACTGCCCCAGGACATTCCTTAATACCCACAACACCTACAAATCCGCAGAATCCACCGGCTCGGCAAGACGGCGGAAGGACCACATCTCACGCCACGTCTCAACCCCGCAGTCGAGCGTCGCAGCCGCCTCTGGAACAAACCACGCGTCGCACTGACGTTGGACGCAATCCCCAAGTGCTTCCTCATGAAGAAACTGCTGAAAGTCAGTTTGGACATTCACGACGATCGCCACCTCATGCGCGACACTGAATCCCTTCCAACCCAGCGCAGACCGACCTTCGGCAACACATTGAAAGGAATCGGGCTCGTCAAGAATCATCCGAACTTGAAACATTGTGACGAAGAATTGCCAAACTGGAAAGTCGGCAATGGATACCCGAAGACCCCCCTCGGCGGGCCTCAACTTCGGCACAAGTATATCTGGAAGCCGACTCATCTCTCACACCGGAGCTCACTTCGGAACCCGTACCTGGGAAAGTCAAAGTTCCTCAAATTGGGTTATATGATGGAACTTCAGACCCCGACTCACACCTCGGTCACTATACTTCGTGGATGGATCTGCATGGGGCCTCAGACGCACTTCGATGTCGTATGTTTTCTCTCACGCTGGGGTCTCGGGCCCAAAAATGGTACCATTCTCTCCCTCCTCATTCAATTTAGAAGTGGCAACAATTGAGGTCGGCTTTCCGATCTCATTTCATCGGGGCCCAAGTCTGTTTGATTCCAAAAGAATCTCTTGCAAATGTAACTCAAAAGGATGATGAAAGTGTCAAGGACTACATCGCCCGATTTAATGACCGAGTTCAGAATATGGAGCCTTGTCACCCTGAAACCCTGCTTGTCATGGCTATTGTCGGGCTGAAACCGAACTCGATTTTCCGCTGGACATTGTGTCAAAATAAGCCAAACACCTTTCAAGAATTTCTTGCTCGAGCTCAGCAACACATCATAGCCGAAGAAGCCATGTCGGTCCCCGACTTTAATTTTAACCCAAAATCATCTAAGGCGGGAACCGACGAGAAAAAGAAAAACAAGTTTTTTGAAAAGCAAAACAAGACTCAGTTCAGAGGGCCTCCCTAAGGAGATCCCAACGATCCTGAAGTACGAACAGCCCGAAAACAGTATGCTACCGATGTGAAATCCGGTTATTAGACCGTATATTCGACCGGGGCTGCCACCATATACGAAGAAATCAAAGGGAAAGGCATCTTGCCAGATCCCAAGCCACTCTGGATGCTCGATGAGAAATTAGACAAATCCCGATATTGCGATTATCACAAATCGCCAGGGCACAATACTGATGAATGCTTAAAGTTTGTTAGCGGCCTTATTGCGCTTAATCGGCCATCCGCAGCTCAGAAAGTTCTACCTCAATACCGATCCCCAGAAACGGGGCCCAGGACGTCAGATTGAATCTTATGACGAAGACGACGAGGAGGACCGAGGTGTTATGCCGAAGCGTATCCGGCAAGGAGACAAGGAAGTATTCATGTTCACTTCGGAAATGCTCGATTCCAATTCAATTGGAACCTCTCGAAGACGCAAGCGAAGCAGATCTTCCAGCCCGATGCAAATAACTGTCCACCGTGTCAATACTAACAACACTCGGAGTACGTTATCCCATCGGCAAATCAAAGCTTACGCCTGACAAGCTTACAACTCCAGCAAACAAGTGTATACGACCGATTTGAGAGACATTCTCAATAACCGAAACTGTCCCATAACTTTTAACATGGAGGATGCGAATCATTTTGCACACCCTCATTCCGACGCACTCGTTATTATCGTTCCTATCTGCGGAATTCCAGTACATCGTGTTATGGTAGATACTGGGGCCTACTCGAGCATTTTGATGCTAAAAGCTTTTGACAAAATGGGACTTGATCCCGCCGACATCCGACCTTGCAATGACCAAATACAGGGATTTAACGGAAGTATTTCAAAGCCTATCGGCGAGATCACTTTACCTGTCAGATTTGGCACGTCGGAGAACGCCACCAAACTCGTCATGGAAACTTTCAAAATTCTAGACATCAATAACGAATACAATGCAATCATCGGAAGAACTGCTCTGTACAAACTCCGGGCCGCAGTTTCAATCTTTCATTATGCGTTGAAATTCCCGACTACGCGAGGAGAAGGGACGCATTTCGGAGACCAAAGAGAAGCTCGAGTACTTGTCTCTTTCGTGCCATCCAGTGGAGTCTATTCCATCACTTCGGGTAATGATGACAATTCCCCACGACAGAACACTTCGGATGACACGATTTCTGAAGAACCGGACCACAATGTCACTGCTCCTTCTACCTCCGAACCTTTGTCTGAAGACCGAGGTAGACGGCCCGGAAAGGAGCCACTCCTTGAAGAAGACGAGTTGGACCCAAGGGCCCAATTCAAAGAAAAAAGTCGGAGTGATCGAGCCGAACCTGGGGATGACACAGAACTGATCTATATCGATGAACCAGTCTTCCATAAATCGTTGTGCATTGGAAGTCGTCTTCAAGAACCTCTCCGATCAGAACTCATTTCATTTCTCAAACAAAATTTTGATGTTTTTGCTTGGAAGCATGAAGATATGAGGGGTATTGACCCCGGTGTCGCCAGCCATAAATTGAACCTCGACAGAACTGTCCGGCCAATTGTGCAAAAACGAAGAAAGTTGAGACCGGATCATCAGAAAGCGCTAGAAGAGGAAGTAAAGAAACTCATCGACAACAAGTTCATTAAAGAGGCCAAGTATCCGACATGGGTCTCTAACCCCGTTCTCGTCAAGAAGAGCAATGGCCTGTGGAGGTTGTGTATCGACTTTTCTGACTTGAATAAAGCGTGCCCGAAAGACAGTTATCCACTCCCTCATATAGACTATATGGTTGATGTCACGTCGGGACACGAGTTGATGAGTTTTATGGATGCCTACTCCGGGTATAATCAAATTCCTATGGATCCTGAAGATTCCGAACACACCTCGTTCTATTCAGCTAGGGGTCTATATTGTTATACCATGATGCCGTTCGGATTAACAAACGTTGGGGCCACTTATCAGCGTCTTGTTAACAAGATGTTTTCCAGTTTAGTCGGTCATACCATGGAAGTTTACGTAGATGATATGCTCGTCAAGTCGGTGCATGCCTCTGATCACATAACTCACCTTCAAGACATGTTCACCATCCTCCGCTCTTATTCTATGGTTTTGAATCCTAAAAAATGCACCTTTAGAGTTGAGTCGGGAAAATTTCTGGGCTATATGGTCAGTCAGCGAGGAATTGAGGCAAATCCGGCCAAGATAAAAGCCATTCAAAATCTAACTCCCCCAACCTCGGTCAAAGGTGTTCAGGCCCTAACCGGCCGACTTGCAGCACTTAACCGGTTCATCTCCAAATCCACAGATCGGTGTAAACCTTTTTTCAAAGCAATCAAGAAAGGAAAGCGTTTTGAATGGACCGAGGAATGCCAAAAGGCCCTCATCAGCATCAAGGAAACACTCACCTCTCCACCGACCTTACAAAAACCAAAACTCGAGGAGATGTTGTTTTTATACCTTGGAGTCAGTGATTCAGCCATCAGCGCCGTTTTAGTACGTGAAGAAGGACTGTTACAGTCACCAATCTATTATGTTAGCAAGGCCTTACATGATGCTGAGTTGCGTTATCCCCCGATGGAAAAATTGGCATTTGCACTTGCTATCGCTGCTCGGAAATTGCGACCTTATTTTCAAGAACATTTTATATCTGTCCGCACTTCATATCCACTACGACAAGTCCTGCACCAACCTGACACTTCGGGTCGCATGATAAAATGGGCAATCGAGCTCGGACAATTCGACATCCATTATCAACCGAGGACCGCGATCAAGGCACAAGCCTTATCCGACTTCATCGCTGAATTCACTCCGGCCATAACAGTTCATGAGGACAATCAGCCGTGGGTTCTTTATATCGACGGTTCTTCAACAGCAAACCGAGCAGGTGCAGGAATAGTCTTGGCAAACCCCGAAAATTGATTATTCTGCCATTCGGTAAAATTTCTCTTCCCTGCAACCAACAATGAAGCCGAATACGAAGCTTTGTTGTCCGGCCTAAATTTGGCTGAATCCATGAACGTGAAGCAACTAAAAGTTTTCTCAGACTCTCAACTTCTTGTCAACCAAATTAATGGCTCATACGAAGTCAAGGAACCTCGGTTAACACCGTATTTGTCCTTGGCAAAAAAGAAGCTATCAAAATTCTCTGTTGATGTAGAACACATTCCACGAACTCTAATGTTCAAGCTGACGCATTGTCTCGGTTAGCCTCAAGTACTGGGATGGAAAGTATGGAGTATGTCCAAGTCGGACAACAAGAGCAACCGTCGACCTTCCTTCCTGAGGTCGCGGTTGTTGATCCGGTTACGACGTCGCAAAAATCTCCGACGTGGATGGATCCTATCATTCGGTATTTAGACACCGGGGCCTTACCTTCAAACCCAAAAGAAGCCCGGGCACTTCGGATCCGAGCAGCACGATATACACTGGACAACGAAATTTTATTCAAAAGAGGATACTCCATCCCGCTTTTAAGATGCGTGAATGAATCTGACTCACGGTATATCCTTGAAGAAGTCCATGAAGGAATTTGTGGAAGTCACCCCGGTGCGCAGGCCTTATCTTACAAATTCTTGCGACAGGGTTATTACTGGCCGACCTTAAAAACCAACGCCACCGCATGGGTTCGCAGATGTCCAAAATGCCAAATATTCGCACCCAACGTCCACCAATCTCCCGAGGAGCTCAAATCAATCTACAGTCCATGGCCTTTCGCCAAATGAGGGATCGATCTCATAGGTCCCCTGCCAACCAGAAAAGGAGGCGTCCGATTTGCCATCGTAGCAGTTGATTATTTCACTAAGTGGGCCAAAGCCGAACCGTTAGTCACGATAACCGAACAGAAAGTCATTGACTTTGTATGGAAATCAATCATCTGCCGCTTCGGAGTACCGAACTCCATCATTACCGACAACGGTAGACAGTTCGAAGGCAAGCAACTTGAGTCCCTGTGCGAAGAATATAACATCAAACACTTTTTCTCTTCACCTTACCACCCGCAATCCAACGGTCAAGTTGAAGCTGTGAACAAGCTCATAAAAAACGGCCTCAAAGTCCGACTTGACGCTGCCAAAGGAGCTTGGCCTGAGGAATTGTCACACGTTCTATGGGCCTATCGGACAACTACCCGAACTTCCACCAGCGAGACCCCGTTCTCACTCACTTATAGATCAGAAGCCGTAGTCCCAGTCGAACTCGGTGAACCTACTTACCGAATTCAACATTTTACCGAAGAGTCCAACTCGGATAACCTAAAAGCCAATATGGACTTGCTTGAAGAACATCGTACCTGCGCCGAGCTCAAAAATCATGCTTATAAACACCGAAGCGAAAGATACGTTAATTCCAAATTCAAGACGCGTACATTCCGAGTTGGAGATCTAGTTCTCAAACGCGTGATGGGGGCCGACCCCGGCCCACTCAAACCGAGGTGGGAAGGACCCTTTCAAATTGTTGAAGTCCTACCTCATGGGGCCTACCGAATCGCTCACCCTGATGGAACTCCACATCAATATCCGTGGAATGCTGTTTTCCTAAAGAATTTCTATCAATGAATGGTCTGAAGTCGGATATCCGACTCTTCTTTTGAACGGACCTTCCTTTTGCTTCACTGAATGCACGAAGTGACTCTTTTGATGTACTGAAAGTTTACCGACTTTCACTTTTGAAAATCCGAGCAACAGCTCGGTACCGATGTAAAACACTTTGAAACTCGGTTCTATAAATATTTTGTACTGATGTAAGCATTGCGACACTCGGTCTTGCTGATACCCCGTAATCCATCCAAATCCTACGCATGTTTTGGTTGGGGATTGAAGCTCGTCAAACGTCATTTCAACAAATATGATTTGGCGGGTCCCAAAAATTACCGAATACAAAAGATACAAATCGGTTGGGGCCATTCCATAATCGAACTCTGACGAAGTTCGGTGAACTCTATTTTGTTTTACGTACGGCTCAAAACGTGTTAAGTATTGCGAATTCTTAATCCGTTCGTATATCGACTTACACTAGTAGCTGAAGTTATTGAAAAAGATCATTGTGGAACTCGGAGCCTATCTTTATAAAAAACGCCCATAACTCGGTTACAGACATAAATAGATCCGAGTTGGGACAATTCATTTAAAAAAAAATCCATACCGAGTTCAGTACACTTGGTCGAAAAATCGCTGAATATTGTACAGCAAACATAAATCAAGACAGATATTATGCAAACACATCATATTTATATTAAAATGTCGGAAAAATCCTTACACATTTCCTACTAAGGGAATCAGCAACCTGACGTCCCTGATTACATATTTATATATTTCCTACTAAGGATGCCAACATACAGGCACCCCGGCTATATACTTCAAAATATTATAAAAATATAAAAACTTCCAAACTTCAAGCCGCATCGGTTGTCTTCTCAACATCGTGACCGATACCACTGTTCTCCCCGACTTCCGTCCCTGCAGATAATCGCTCCAAGACCTCCGCTTCCTTTGCCTTGGCGGCAGTCTCAATGGCTTCATCTGACACCGGGACAACCTCATCGCGAGGATCCAGTACTTTATCAGATTCACCCTCGGCCGGCGTGACAACCTTGACAACCTCGACTTCCTTGTCGGTCGATTTAGCTTTCTCTTCGATATATGCCTTGACCTTACTCTGAATATGCTCCGGAGTCATATCATCAAAATGCTGCTCAATCTCCACATCAGCAAGAGTTGAGAGATATACGTCGGCCAGTTCCTTCCTTTTCTCCTTCTCACCTTCCAGAATCATATTGACATAAGCGCGGCGGAGAAGAGCTGCCCTGTCCTCAGAAAGAGGTGGCAAATCAGGGTTTGCAGTCATCTCTTCAGATCGGCGGAGCATCCAAACACAAAATTTCCGCTCATCTTCGTCGGCCTCCACGTACATCCCCTTTATCTCGGTATCGAAACCATACTTTGCGAGTTTGCGAAATAAGAATAAATGAATATCGTCGATATCGTAATAACCCGCATCGTAACGCTCGATGACCCATCGGAGATTCAGACAGGTGTTCATCTCGATTTCGAGGTCAGGCCCACCGACCTCATCATCCCCACCGGCGTCAGCGGCTTCAACCTCGGCACCATCACCAGACTTCGGTTCCATAACCGCAACAGTCTCTTTCCCAGCTTGGAAGCCGATCTCGTACATGGTCTCACCGTAGGAGGATTTTTCTTTTTCGAACTTCGCCATCTCGACTTGATGGGCATCCCGCTGTCGACCCACAAGGTCGCGGACCTCGGCATACTCTTTACGAGTTGCTTCATGCTTGACTTTCTCATCTGACAACACTTTATCTGTCTCATCAGCCTTGGACTCCAAAGCCTTGAAATGTTGCTCGGCAAAGGCAAGGCGTGCCTTAAGATCAGCCACCTCGGTTTCAAAAGCCTTTTTCTCCTCGGACAACACCGAGATTTCAGCCTGCGCCGCCTCCAACTGAGTGACTTGTTCAGAAATTTTTCCTTTCATGTCGGCCTCCACTTTAGCCGACTCCTCCTTCCACGATGCAATCATGGCATCCCTCGCAGCAATGGTGTCCTTCTTCCCATCCAGTTGTGCTGCAATTCGGCTATGATCATCTTCAGACGCGACCAGACTGACCAAAGCCCGACCCAAACACGCCTTGGAGTAGCTCAACTTATCTACACTTGATAAGGAGGAAACGCCCACCTTGGACTTTGGGTCCCACACCATCAAAGGCACCCGTGCCGCAGCTTTAGCATTCTCTGGCATGTCGATTCTCGAGGACATGTGCGGGTACTTGACCGACTGAAAAGTGGTGAACCACTCTTCCACAACGCCTTCTGGAACCTTGACCTTGGCTACTCTCTCATCATCAATCGACAGAAATGATTTCTCAAACAGGGGCGATTCATCTGCACCCTTCTCACCCACCTTACAACCGGAGTTGTGCTTCTTTTTTGACCTCCTCTCCGCTCCAGAAGAAGCTCCCACGTCGGACATCTTCACCAACTTTTTCTTTTTCCTTCTCTCGAGTTGAGCTGACTCCACGGACTTCGGAGGAGATGATGGCTTCTCCGACTCCTCTCTCTGCACCCCGGAGTGCGGTAACTCGACCATGGCCACCTCTGATCCTGTCATATTAGGCTCATGCTCTGCTTGGTTGATAGCAGCAGCATTCGTAACTGGCGGCACCTCGGTAGTGGTCACTTCTTGTAGAGACTTCGGGCTCTCCGGAACAGCAGCCGAAGTCGCACTCGACCCCACCTCGGTCGATTTTNGTCCTCTTCACCAAAGCGCGAACTAGATCCCTCCTCATGGCGTTAGTCAGTCGCAGATCTCGGCTTTTACCAAATTTGGATTGTAGATCCCTATTCGGATACTTGCGCCTGAAATCCTTAGCCTCCTTAACAGAACAATAACCCAAAAATCCGAGGAGCGGATAGTATACTGCATTAAACAAACAGTAAACAAATCGAAGTTACAGTCAGTTGTTTCACATATATTGCAGTACGGACAAAGATACTAAAGTATTAAAGTCCACTCACCGGGGTCAAATTTCAAGCTAGAAACTCCAGGAGACAGACCGGCAGCTTCGAGTTTCGGATCTACAACCAGTGTGCGATAATCTCGTATCTCCTTGTCCAAGCCAGCAAGTGTAATCAACTTCCCACCGAACTCCGGACTAAGCCTCGGCTCTTTCTGTTTAGTCTCTTTTTCTACAAAGGGTAAAAGTTCCGACCTGTTAGTACACAAAACAAAACCAAAATCAGAAAGATATACCCGAATTGAAAAACGAAATAAACTCACTTGCTCCGGAATGAATCAACATCAGAATCGTCATCCCGTCAATCCGAGGTTCATGGAAAAAGCTCTCGGATTGCTATTCTCCCCCAATCCACAACCACTCTTCTTGGAATCCATGGAGAGTTTCCGGGATATCGGTTATTATCTCACCGACTTTTAGGCCATGTTGTGGTTTCGCTCCGGCAAAGAAACAGCACGAAGACTCCGCAACATGTCTCCTCGGACTCTTTTTAAAAGCAAAGATGCTCCTCATTTCTTCACATGATGGCAACCCCTCGCCCTGCTCGTGCAGTAACACCATTAAACCGATTATCTTTTTCCAACTATTGGGAGTAATCTGACACAACGGTAAACCCCAACTCCAGAGGTATTCCTTGATCAAGTTCGGTAACGGGAATCTTAGCCCCGATCTCAAGCTTTCCGCAAATACACCCACACACCCCGGAGGAGGACTTGTTATTCTTTCCCCGGGATAAGGGGCGAAAATCTTCACCGAAGGTGGAATCCGCACTTGTTCTCGCAGCATTACCACATCAGCATCGGTCAGAATGCTCGGCTCGCCATCGAAATCGATCGCAGGATCAGGCCATCTTCTCACCGGCCTCCTCCAGTGAGGCACCTCAACGACGGCAGCGTCTTCTTCCACCACGCAGTCACCATCTTCATCATTAGTCTTGATATCTAGATGCCTCACTAACATCGGATCCCACCGATGATACTCAAACGCTAATTCGACCAATTCTGAGTCGTGATATACTTCCAACGGAACCGACTCGGTACTAGAAGAACTCGCCACCGCCTTACCCTTTTCCTTCGACGCCATCACACAAAACGAAGAACAGTGAACAAATAACAAAATAAAAATTGAAGGTGAAGCTTACCAAAGAATCCGCAGTCGAACGGTGCACCAAGAATATCTTTTAAGTTTTCAAGGAAAATTCAACAACAAGGTTACTGTATGCAAAAGCTCAAGAATTGAAGCGAAAGTGAAGAAAGTTCAATCAGAAATTGCGAAGCCCTATTTATAATCCCCAATTTCTGACCGTTAGAGATCTTAATTAGGGGCGCGTATAACCGACGTGATTCCTAATTCCAACCGGTGCCACCCTTTCATCTAACAGAAGCCTACCGTACATGTGGCACTCTATTAAAGCTGACCATTACTTTATTTAAGACCATTACGGCGCGACCGTTCGCATTAACATTAAATTGTCGACCGTTATGTCTGTTCATAGTCCTCCTGTTATTCCCCAGACAATAACAGATTTTCACCAAGTGTTTTCACCTCGGTAATCAACTCCACTTCGGAACAGACGACCCACTCCGGTTACCTCAATTACATCGGAATACCGAAGACAAAGAATGCCCAGCTTCCAAATTCTTACCTATTTGAAGCCTCTAATTGGTTTACAATACCGACGGCCATCACTCCGTATGCCCGCCGATATTGGGGGCCTCTCTGTTATCATCCGACTCGGCGACACACAATTAAGGACCCTGAACAACACCATAAGCAAATTTGACCAAAACACCGACGTAACTTAAAGTCATCCCGGTTCGCACAATAAACTGGTACGACCGTAGAAGACCGAGTGATCCCTACCCGCCGAGGTCAGTCCAAACCGAGGTCAACATGAACCGAAGTCGTTAACTCCTAAAGCAGGTGACCAAGCACCTACGCGCCCCCCTCACGATCTACGATAGTTGTTATCATTGACGTAGGGCCCACTGGCTCTGCCGCCCTTCAAAAGTAGCTTCATCAGACAAGCAACGCACAGATCCCGATGTATGTACCCAAAAAGTTACTATAAATAGCTAGTTGATGGTACTTGTACGGGATTCGATCCCTGAAAAAAACCAATTTCCTATAATGAAACACGAAACAGCTCATAGAAGCTTTTCACCTCGGTTCACCTCGGACCGGGGCCATTGTTGAGTATTTTATACATGCTATACACTCAAATTAATCATCACTACTAAATAAACACAGGATTAAATCGTTGTTAAGAATCATATAACAACAACTTATAAGATTATAAAACATTGTAAATGTATAAGATCATATTATATTTGCATACAAATTACTTGTATGTACTTATAAAATTGTCGTTTATCATAGTCTTATAATTTTTTCAACAATTCATAAGTTGCATATTGTTTGATAATTGACCAACGTTTAACTCATAATATTTATCTTCCGCTATAATAATTAAGTGCATTAAATATTAAAACCTTGATAAATAAATTTTAATTTTTAGTAACTTTAATCCTTATGCAACACACAAATTTTTTATGGTTAAATATTTTATTTTTATGTTTTCATTTTTATTTATATTTATTTCTTTAATTCATTTTTTCAGCCTATTTAGTGAGTTACATAGTATCTGTCTAAATATTTCGATATATTATATATTTCTATAATTATCAAGTGCCATAATTTAAATTATTATAAATTGCTTTTTTATTAACTTATTTTTATTTTATAAAATAGTATATAAGAAAAGAAAAATATATTTTTAAAAATTTAATAGTTTTTTAATGTACCTAGATACTTCTAAGGTGAAATTTATAATTCTTAATTGCACTCGACCATCAAATTTTATTTTTATAAGTATATTATTTAAATTTTCAATAGTATTATCAATGATTCAATGGGGATGTACCTTTCTGTTGTTAAATTGACTAAATTTAGAAAAATTTATTAATATTTTGCATAATTTATTAAGTTAATATAATTTAAACAGAGTTATTTTGATTATTTTATTAATATTTTTAAGTACATCTAAATAGTGAATATAATTAATTAGATTAATATCTACAACCATAAATTATAATATATTTATTCAAATCAATTTTCATAATATTTTTTTGAATTGTGTCAATAATAACTATTAAATTAATATAAGATCTTATTGAAAAAGTATATAATAAATATACTGTCAAAATTTCAATTTAAGTCATTTTGTAGTTAATAAGTAATAATAATTGAGCGTATAAAAACTAATTATGTGTTTCATGCCTAAAATTTGCTAATAAATAAATATTAATTAAGTGCCAAATATAGACGAAAAAATTTTCGCCTAAAATCATGCCAATTATGGCAATAAGGATTGGACCATTATATAGATATAGATAAGTCGAAAAAATATAAATGTGCGATAAGTTTAAACATATAAAAGTACGCGAATAAATATAAAACACACACTTTTTTCGACCAATCAAAATTTTAAACAAAGAATTAAAAACAAAATAAAATATAGGTCAAGTGGGTGATAAAACACAAATGATGAAATATGTAAGAAGATTAAAAATTATATTACTTATAAAAGTTGAATAATTAGGATTGTAACATTTAGAAATAAATGGAATAAAATGAAACGAAAAAAAAAATATTAATGATAGAGCTTTGTAACGATTTTTGGCGGAAAATAAAAATATATTTATTAATTCTTTTGCTAAAAATTATATATATTTAAATATTATTATTATTATTATTATTATTATTATTATTATTATTATTATTATTATTATTATTATTATTATTATTATTATTACAACATTTAATTATTTGTATTGCTAAATTAATACTCCAAATTCATAAAGTTGTGAGCCATGCTTTGTAGACGAATATTTGAATACTAGTATAACACCCGTGTATTATACGAGCATTTGCTAATTTTTTTCTTAAAGTCTAAAATTAATAAGAAAAAGTAGTTAAAAATTTAAATACCTTTTACAAAAATATATACTAAAAATGCATACTGTGACATAGTAGTCTCCTCAACAATTTTAACAGACAAAACAAAACAAAGGTAATGTAAGAAACTGGGGAAAACGGGTGCGGTCCGACTAACATGAAGCGCATCAAAAGCGGGGAAAACCCATATGAAGCCCAAGTGGGGTTCCATCCTAAAACCAATTAGTGGAAGGAGGAGTAACTCATTAGACTTATAAGGTGGGTCTATTTTCCATGTATGAACGATGTAGGACAACTCACAAGTGATAATCTAACACGCCCCCTCACTTGTGAGTCATTCGGAAGCCCAAGCCCAACTGGGTGCCCCAAGCCTACTAGAAGTAGACTTCCATAAACGGGTACGTGAGGAAGCAAACTTCCATAAACGGATGCGAGAAGCTCAACTGGGTGCCCCAAGCCTACTAGAAGTAGACTTCCATAAACGGGTACGTGGGGAAGCAGACTCCCACAAACGGGTACGTCATCGCACGGTCCCAATAGAACCAACTCTGATACCATGTAAGAAACTAAAGAAAAACGGGTGCGGACCCACTAACATGAAGCAAACCAAAGCCAAGTGGGGGTAAGATTATCATAATTTTCTTTGTCGTTATTGGTGATATATTATAGTAGCAACCTCGAAAATTATGTTGAAAATCGTTTCAAATTTTATTCTTATCAACAATATTCCAATATTCGTCAAGAAAGCATGGCCCACTCATCATGAATACTAGTATTCTAGTATTCGACATGTGCATTTGCACAAATGTAAATAAAGTATTGTGAGTTATTTGTATGCATATAATGATTAATTATTTTTCTTTCACCTTTTTGCTGGCCAAATTTACAATTAAAGGAGTTGGAATATCTATTTTTTTTAAAAAAAAAAAATTGCGTTTATATGATTGGATGTAATGTATATTTTGGTACGTCTTTTTTTTGTGAATTATTTATTATTTATTTAAGAATTTCAAATACGTTTTTTATTTTAAAAATAATAATAATTTAAATTTAACCACAATTATAACATCTAATCACATTATACGGTAAACACATTATATGGTCAACAGTCAATAATCAAAAGTTTAAAATGATTTTTGTAATTTTGAAGTGATTAGTGTTGATTATTTAACAATTAAATAAAAGATTAAATACATCAAAAGTAACGGTTTTTAGAGGGAAACGGTTAAATTGCCACATTGGTAAAATTAAATAGATTTTATTAAATGCTATTAGCTAGTATATATATATAAATTTCGGGGATTATGTTATGTGGCGGTGGCCGATTTTTCTCCCGAAGTTGCTTTTTGTCATTTAATGGGACGATTTTATTACAACATGAATGAATTGTACAGTGAGATGCAAAGGAGTTTGTGATTTGTATATACAATGGAAATATTTAAATTTAATTACTTGTTGTGTTGTATATAATATGGGAGATATTTAAATTTAATTAATTATTGTGGATTTTACAAAATAGCTATTTTAAATTTAAGTGAGTATTTAATTGAGATTTTTAAAAAAATTTGAAGAACTTTTAAGACTTTGAAAATTATGGTATAATTTAATTTAGAGTTCTCAAGACTTACAAAAGTCTTGAGATATTCATTTGGTATACATCCCGATATATTTAATTATTTGAGATTAACATTTGTTAAAACTTTTTAAGATTTGTTGGAATTTCTAAAGAAATAAACATATACTAAAACTCATTACAAATCTCACATCCAAACTTAAAATTTCATAAGATTCCTCTAATTTAAAAATTTCAAATCTCGATTAGCCTTTAAATGTCACTCGAAATTCCAAACGAATACACCTACTTGTCGTGGATTTTACAATAGCTACTTGCTAAAGAAGTATGAATATCTAGTTGCCACTTAAAATTGGTAAATTTTACTAAATGTAGTTAGGACTATATTGTCGAAAAATTTTACTAAAATCAAAAACAACTTTAGTTACTAAAAAACAAAGTATCATAAATTAGTGAGAATAAATAGATAAAACATTGTGAGTGAATCAATTTTTGATAATAAAAAAAATTATTTTCGAAATTCAAAGGTACTAAAGATAATAAGGAAAAAAGAGAAATGTAACGGCTACACAGTAAATGAGGTTTTCACCAATATTAATATAGCAACACATTAATACAAATCAAATATGTTTTTATAATAAAATAATGAAAAAAATAAAATTGAAAAGTAACGGTTTTTGGCGGGAAAGTGCCATGTAGGTATAATTTAATAGGTTTTATTAAATGTTTATGAGCCAGTAATTATATATATATAGATAGTATTAGATTAGTAATAATAATACATAAATGCTATAATTAAAACCAAAGTAAAAATTAGCTTATTTGACGTTGTTGATATATTATAATAGCAACCTAGAAATTTATGTTGCCAACAATCACCCTCACCTCTATATATAATTCTCGAATGCGCTGAGCCTACGTGGCTGTTTCTGGTACTTCGAAATCTTACTTGGCGAAGAATCATGCTTCGTAATTAAGTTTGGACAAATAATATTGATATATTAATAATTAATAATCTAGGTTCGGACATTCCATAAATATTATTTAGCTTACTTGGGTATTTTAATATCACTTGTACTAATATAACCCTTTAATTATTTGTAATTTTACATAGTGAGACACTAAGTGACTAATATATCCCTGACTTTTGATTTGTTTCCTTTAATTAGCTATTGAATTGTAAAGGTATTTTAAAAGTTGATAATCTTTGTATTTTTTATCGGTTTTACATATATAATATATCAAATTAAACATCTTTTGACGATCTTCGATTTGACATCCATTTGTATATATGAAATAAATAAATTATATTTATCTTTAAAATAATAAAAAATAAGAATATTTATTAAAATTTATAAGAAAAATAAAATTATTTATCAATTAATATATTTATTTTAATGTAGTTATATGTTGTAAGTTAAAAATTATTATAATATAACACAGGTAAGTCGCACAAATAAAAAGTGTTATACTAAATATATAATAATAATAAGAAAAAAAGGTAAAAAGGGGGGAAAGAATAAAATAAAAAATAAAAAATCGCCGCCATGAACGCACCGGACCAAGAAAACCATGTTTTCGGCGAGACAGCCGACCAGTTGAGCGGGTTTCTGCGAAGAATCGTTAGCTTTACTCTACTGCCTCGCTGACTCGGCCAAACTCTGCTTCCGCTGTGACCTCGAGGTACACTCCACAAACCCACTCTTCAGGAAGCACGTGCGGTCCCTCCCCTGCAATTCGTGCAATTCCTCTTTGTCCTCGATCTTTTGCCGCACCAAATCCGTCGTGCTCTGCCAGAACTGCGACTGGGAGTCTGGGATAGAGCTTTTTGAAAAAGGGCTTTCTTCTCCACCTTCTCCATCGTTGGTAGTATGTGCAGAGAAGGTGAGAGAGATAAATCACTTGTAATAACTTTCTTAAAAACTGATGTTACCAAATTTAATATAGAATTAATTTGCACATTAATTTTTTGGTTGTAAATAAAATATATATATGTATCCTTTGCAAATAATTATATATGTCTTGTAATAATGTAATAAAGTTGTTAATATATGGTAGACCACGTAATTTCCTCTTTGATCAAATTCATTGCAGATGATGGCTCGCAGCGGACCATATTTGGGCTTGAAGATGTTGGACCAATATCTGGGCCAGGGATAATAGGCAGCCCAATCGTGCTTGTTAATTTTAGACTAAACACATAGTATATGCATATTTAAATATTGTTAACTTATGATTTTAACTATTGAGAAAGGCTAGAGTCACGTTGACAAAATGGTTCTGTCACGGTTTATTCACTTTCTATCTACAATAGTTTGGCTTGTTCTTTTTGCAACCTACTTGTGGTATCGTCCAAAGTCTGTTCCAGTCGATTTATTCACTTTCTAGATAATAGATATTAACTAGTACAATACCCGTGTACAACACGGGTGTTGAGTTAAAAAATATACGATAAAAGATATTTATGTCTAATACCAAACTTAACTCTAGAGCACAAATAATATAAAAACAACATCAAGAAGCATAGATTTTCGTCATGTCAGCATCCAAAGCGTGTCTGTCAATTAAGTTCAATATATTTTTTTTTAGTCAAGTTAGTGCCTAGCTAGGACTGGCTAAAAATTCGAACTGAATCGCTGAATCATAGATCCGAATCGAAATCGAACCAAATTTTCGGTTAACCGGGGTACTCGGTTCGGTTACAAATACCTCAAAGGAAGTATTTGCTCGGTTCGGTTCGGTTACGATTTTTAGTATTTTTTTTATCCCGGTTAACCGAACCGAACCGAACCATATATTATATTAAAATTTACAAAATATATATTATATTATATTATATATATTATATTTATATATATTAAATTAACTTGTTGGTATGGCTATTCGAGAATTAACCGAACCGAACCGAACCGAGCAAACCTAACACAGATTTGTGTTAGGTTTGCTCGGTTCGATTAATTCGCGAATAGTAGGATTTTTTTCGGTTAACCGAAGATTTTCAGTTCGGTTTCGGTTAGCAAGTTCAAATATTTGCTCGACTCAGTTTGGTTAACAAATACCTCAAAAAACTCGAGTATCCGAACCGTGCTCAGCCCTATGCCTAGCGGTGTAAAGTTTGAAAAATTTAGGTGTACGAAAAATATAATTTTCTCTTTCCAACACTTGCATTTTTCCAATAAATTTATAAAATTTAAAATAAACCACTATTGTATACCCATTTATCTTAAATAGTATAACAAAATTACTATTCAGCCATTAACTATCGAACTATAATTTTAATATTTTATCTTCCAAAACGCAACTAAAAATATTTCATTTCATAGAAAATAAATTAAATAAATGGAAATTAATTAAATTAGATGGATCAAATAAATATTCAAGTGTCAGTACTCAAATTTGGCGAGTATCAAAATTATGTATTATTTCTGGTAAGATGTTAACACAGTGTAACAAAATAAAAATTCTTTACTTTATCTCAAATCATTTCATAGTGTAATTTCTAAATTTATAGTTGAGCCATCTTTCATGTCGAGCTCATAAATATTTAATTACTGTATTATTATTATTATTATTATTATTATTATTATTATTATTATTATTATTATTATTATTATTTGAAATGTTAGTAATCTACAATTGTTGGGTGCTTATCTATTTATTCATGTATATTAACACTGTCACTGGCATATTGTATTACTGATCTTATTTAACAAGCGAAATATGAACAGAAAAAATCCTAGAAATTAGCAGTCAAAGTTCCAACAGTGTACTGAAAACATCAAGTGCAAACCCGAGCAAATACCCGAAATCGCCAGTCAAGTTCCTCCTACTTTATACAGAAAAATTAACAAGTGCAGAGAGCAAATCTCCAGAGTTCACAAGTCAAGTAAGTTCCTACATTCTGCCGAAAGCTCTCGTGAGAACCACAACAGATTAAACAGCGTCACACCTTAGGCTGATAAATGTCTGTCCAGCCAGCTGGGCCTGACCTTCGGAACCCTCGCAGGATCTCAGCAATGGCTCGTAAACACGTGAATTCCCCTGCATATTGGTTTTGTCAATTGAGAAAATCAAAATAAACCCCAAAAGCTAAAACCCCTCCATATCTATAGAGCATCAAAATGATTCCCCAAGCTCCTCCATGTATCATCAGAATATCAAAAATTTTCACATATATAATGCAAATTTATCCGAGAACATCAAAACTCACACACACTGATAGGTTTAACTGATAACTGATAACTCAAAATTTGCACCCAAAAGGATTCGTTACACTTTAACTGATAACACAACTTAACCAGACAAAATTATGGATAAATAAAATTAAGCAAGTACTTTTGACACAAAACCAAAACCACATAGAACTATATATGTAGGTTACCTGCTGAAGAAGTGTCTGATGCATAATTGCTTTGTGCAACGCATCCTTGTGCTTTCTCTTCAGTTCCCGAATATCATTTTCAAGCTTACCCACACGACCTCCATGAGTGTCAGCTTCTTCTTTCAAAGCAAGATATTCCTGCCTGTGTTCTGCTGCCCTCTGTATCTTCTTTTCCAGAGACTTCGTTAACTGTGTATGTTCAGCTCTACGACATGATATCTGCAAATATGTCTGTCGCATTTTAAGCTATTGACAAAGGTAACTTCAGCTCATTTAAAACAATGTAATGAAGGAAAACCTGGGCTTCAATAATATTTATTTGAGACAGAGTTTGAGTTAAAACGCTCAATAGTCGAATGCTCCTTTTCCTCGGACGTTGCAGCTTTGGCCTCTTCCTGCATGTTAGATAAATTGCATTCAAATACCTCTAAAAAAATAATCCGATTTGGTATGTATATTAGCCCCAAAAAAATTGAAAATAATATATAAAATCGCAACACAAAAAAAACACATTTGACTACCCTAAAAATCGCAACACACAAATAATACAAATTGAAAATAATACCCTAAAAATGCACAACACTAAAAATCGCCTAAATAACACACAAAAAAATTACAAAAAAGCACCTTATCGCCGGAGAAGAACTCAAAATACACATTTTAACTAAAAAAACCCTAAAAATCGCAACACAAAAGAAGAAAACAAAAAAACAAACTTTGTTTCGCCAGAAAAGGTTCGAAAAAAAAATTGAGCTTCGAACCTTGTTTCGCTGGAGAAGAGAGCTTCAAAATCGCCGCAGCTTTAGGAGAGAAAATCAAGATTTTCACTTATATAAAGCAAATTTATGGGAGAAAATCAAAATTCAAACGCACACGCATGAAACGCAAGCAGTCCCCCATATGTTAACTCCATATATAGAGAGCATCAAAATGAATCCTCAAACAACTCCATTTATCATGAGAAAATCTAAATTTTCACATAATATACTGCAAATTCATCAGATAACATGAAAACTCAGTCGCACACACATGGATACCTTACACAAGCAGTCCCCCATATGTTAAACCCTCCATATATATAGTGGGTCAAATTGAATCCCCAAAGAAAATCAAATATATAACGCAAGTTTATCAGAAAAAATCAAAACTCACACACGCACACACACACGGATACCTTACGCAAGTGGAAGAAGTTCGGCATCCTGCCCCAGACATCAGCCAATACATCCCTGACCCGCCAAACAAACTCAGGAAACTCAGGCACCTTCATTTTGGCCACAACATCCCCAATAAACTCGACCCATGTATTTGCATAAACGATGTAATACACATTTATCATCCGGAAGGCCCTCCCTGACTTTTCGTACTTGTGGGCAACAAAAAACAACAGGTTCATGACAACTGTGAGACCGATATAAGGCAGGTCGAATTGTTTGATAGAGACCAAAGCCGAATTAACTAAAGCCATAATGTGGAGGAAAATGAGGTTGACCGTGACCAGTTCCCAGCTATCCTCCGAGTAGTGGGCCAACCAAATCGGCAGACAGAGAACTATCGAGACGAGCACGATACTGACAAATACTCCCGGCTCGATTTTCTGAATGCGGTGTGTAAACGGCAGCAGGAGTAGGATGAAGATGTATGCTGAGGAGCATGTTACCACTTTCAACAGCTTCAACGGGTTAATTTCTCCATGGGGAGCATCCCATACCCGCGCGAGCTGAACGCCGACCAGAGCAAGGAAAGCGAGTGAAGCCGTGATACTCCAGCACAGCCTCCTGCTGATTTCACTACGAACGAACAAACAGAGGAGAAATTAAGCAGCTGGAACATAAAAGGCGACCGCGAAATTCGAAACCGCTTACCTTCGCTCAGCCGCGGCTAGGGTTCGTGTTGCGACGGGAGGAGGCGGCGGAGGGACAGGAAGGACGTCGGAGTCGGCCTGTGGTTGTTCGGAGCTCGGCGGTGGTCCTTCAGCCGCCGGTAGCGAGCGGTTAGGGTTCTCCAGTGCGGAGAGGTTGGAGTCGTTTGGTGCGAGCTCGGGGAGGACGACGGCGGTGGGCGGTACGCCGGTGGGGGAGGGTGAACGGAGCATTGTGAATGGTTGTAAGTTTTTTTTTTCAAGAAAAAAAAATTCAGTCTGACGATGGGTCGCAATAAATTTCTATATCAAATTCCTTAGAGAAGATGGGTTCATTTTTTGGGCTAAAAATTATAGGGCCAATGTATGGGCCGGTGGAAATAGGTCGCCGAGAGTGACACCTTCACAGACGATGTTTGCCCAAATAAAATTATTTGTTTTTGTATTCCTTTTAAGAAATTTTTACTATTTTTATTCAATGTCTATGGACTACTCTAATTAATATAAAAGATAATGTTTCCTAATACGTTTAATGTCCATATCAAGTTATTAATGCGATTTAAGGGTTTATTTCCAATTACAATTGTTAGGTCCACATAATTGTCGTCACATCAAGCCATTCAATGCATAGATCAAAAGAAAAATTAATTTGGTGCATTCTTCAAAACTAGGTGATAATTTTCGGCTAGCGGACAAATTTCGGCTATCGCGTATACCAAGTTGTCGGTCGTGACATTGGCCCCGTCGCAACTGTGGAGAAGATTAACCCTCATGCATACCGTCTTCGTCTACCGTCGTACTTCGCGCGTTTGACGTGTTCGACGTCACGCATTTGGTGCCATATCTAGGTGACAACTCGGACGGAGACAAGCTCGGATCGGATTCGAGAGAGAATCCTTCTCAACCTGGAGAGGATGATGGAGACAAGCTCGCAATAGCTTTCTTGGAGAAATATGGCCAAACCCCGGCTCTAACTTAATTATTTACTTGCATAATCTATACTTATATTAAAAGCTATACTATTTACTAAATGTAGTATGTAGAAAAGTCAACTCTAATTAATGATTTGTTATTTTTATCAAGCATTTAATTAATGCATCTAATATTTTTGGTATGAAAATTAAATTAGCATTTAATTAGTTCCTAAAATATTGGGTATGCAATATTAATTTAGAAATATCCATGTAGTTCCTAAAATGTTGGTATGCAATACGTAAAAGAAGATTTTTAAATTTTTGTAAATATAAAATATTGCAACACATAAAACTATTCCAGTTATTTTTTATTTTATTTTACATATAAAATTTAATCAATATTTAATGCATCCTACAAATTGGATTTAGTTTAATTCTTCATACAATTGATTGTAACTTTTCAGTTGTACTTTTTTTTATTTATTTATTTTACACTTTTAAACTAATGAAGCTCTTTGAAAAAACTAAATCAAATGATTTATGAAAGTTTTTTATTTTTTTACAATTTTAAATCTATATACCCAGCTAAAAAAAACTCATTGCATAAATATGGACGAGTTTAAGAAAATTTCATAACCCAGCTTACAAAATTCCATCTCCACGAGTCAAAAAAATCACATCTCTCATCTATCATAATAACTTTAAAATAAATAAATAAATGTCTACTACTACTATAAATCTATTTATCTATGTAGATTTTTTTAAAATCTAAAATTCACATGTCTAATTACTAATATTTTACGGGTAGTTTAGAAAAGTTTAGGTAGCTTCAAACATTATTTGTGAATAATATAGAATATTTTAGATGCTTTTATAGATGTTATAAAATATTTTAAGTATTTTTAATATTTATATATCACACTTAGAAATAATATTTTGCAAAAAAAAAAAAAAAAACATTAAATACACATTATAAATGTTAATAGAAACAGCAGTGTTCGTCTTTGATCTCAATTACATATAAAATCTCTTTTTATTTGTCAGATAATTTTTGGTGTGCATTAATCACGATTTGTATTTGTAAAATTGATAGCTTTTGCATTAATTTCAATTTGTATTTGTAAAATTGATAAATTGTTAAGCGTACAAATTCCTTTTTTATGCTAACAACTTAAAAAAAATGATAGTAACTTTTGAAATATCGTGTAGTCAAATCTTCATATGGAAGTAACATCATAATTATGGTATCTTATAAATATTATCTAAAACAACTTTAGCGTGAGATAATGTCTTTATTTAGGCTTATAATATTTTAGATACTTAAACAAAATGTTCAAATATATTTTTTTACATATACTATCTATATGTACATATATATATATATAAATATACTCACATATACGTAACACATGTTAAGTTTAATTATTTTTAGACATGTGTTCTTTACAAAATAGTTTAAAAAATCTTACATGCACATCTATACGTATATAAAAAACATTCTATTTACTAGAATTAGTATTAAGAAAAGTCAAAGGTAATTAATACATTCTATTTCCATCAAGTATTTTATTTAATTAATTTAGTTAATTGTTTTATCTCATAACACCTTTTACAACTTACCATGATTTGTCTATTGTGATTAAAAACCAAATTTTACGTTTAAAATCTTGTGAAAATATTTATTATTATTTTTATAAAGCACATATTATTTGTTAAAAAATTGTATATATATATATAATACACATCACAATACCATTGTTGATGATTTAAATTTCAATCGACCAAAATGCCAATGATTTAAATTTGAACACACCTATGCGTTTCACCAAATGTCTGGATGGTTTAAAATTGAGCCCATAAAAAATTATTTAAGTTTGAACACACCAGAAATTTTATGTACTTTTTATTTATAAATATATTGAAAGTGGTATTTAATGGTTGTTATATAAACTAATTTAATATATTTGCAATGAATAAAAGTTTGAATGAATAATTTGTAATGTTATTCATAATGTTTGTGACTTATGAGACACGAACACATAACTCCATACATATTTGCCAGAAGGCTTAATATTTTTGTAGACTTAATGTTGATTAAAAGAGGTAGAAAATAGATAATAACATTATTACTTTTTAGACTTAAACGGACAAGGCTGTGAAAATAACTCATTTAATATCTTTGTCTCGATCGTGCATCGCACGGGGTACGTACTAGTTATTATTATTATCTTTCCTTAGTTATTTTGTTAGAAGAATAATTATCTTTTGGAATAATGACTTGTTTAGCAAGTTAGGAATTTAGTAGGATTAGGAGTTTATTTATTGTGACTTGAACGAGCAGACTTAATGAAATAGAAAAATATCTGCTTGAGATTTTATCTCTTGTTCCTTTCTTTTATCGCTGCGCTGCATCACAATGGTTATTCATTTTTTTCTAAAATATATTTGTTACGGAGAATATTGTTTTGACAATAAGTATTTTAATTCGAAGATATAGGTATTGTATATGAATCCAACAATATCAAGAAGAAAATAACATGATCATGAACAAGGAGGAGAAATGAATCAGCAAATCGCTGGTTCGAAGTTGTTGCTTTCTAACCAAAGAGCGGTCCACATTTTTGGACTGTGTATATATTTTTTGAATCGTTTATTTTGGTTTTTGTTGAGCACTAGTTCACTATCCGAACATAAATTTAAAATTGTCAATATCATCATGAATTGGCGGTTATAAGTTTGAATCACAAAGAGAGGAGGGGGAGTCAGTTCAAAATAATAATTAGTTCTGAAAAGCTTGTTTTAGAATCGAAACTGTCAATTTTAGTTGAGTCAATTTTTATTCAAGAAGGTTTCTACACAAAAGCTAGTTTTCAAAAGATCGTGGACACATCCATTTAAGAGAGAAAAAGCGAAAGTATATAAATTAGTTAATGACTGAAATTGCGCCTCTTGGAACTAAAATTGCGACCGTCCCAATCTAACGGGACCAAATTTGCAATTTCTTCTCCATTTTATTTATAAATCAAATTCATTGCAAATGATAAGTCGTAGCGGACCATATTTGGGCTTAAAGATGTTGGACCAATATCTGGGCCAGGGATAATAGGCAGCCCAATTTAAGACTAAACACATAGTATATGCAATTTAATTAATATATGATTTTAAATATTAGGAACAGCTAAAGTCTCGTTTACGGAATGATCCCGTCACAGTTTGTTATCGTAGATTACCTACACAATTTTACTTATTTTTCTTATCCCTTGGTGGAAAGCGCTGACGATACTGCCCCATAACGGACCTTAGCATTTCCCTTAAATATTTTATACAAACATAAATAATTTAAATTATTCTTTGTCCGGCCTAATTCTATCACCGTGCAACGTTCATTTACAGTCGAGTTGACTCATCATCGATACTTTTTAATTTTCCATTCAAAATAATTTGTGCTCATGTTTGTTCGTAACTATGTGGAGTTGTACTTATAAAATTCTAGCCCAACAGAGTTTGTATGTCTGATCGATCTTTCTATATTTAATAATTTGGCTTGTTCTTTTTGCAACCTACTTGTGGTTATCGTCAAACGTCCATCCAGACGATTTATCCACTTTTTAGATAATAGATATAGATATTAATAATCCGATTTTTATTTTTTATATAATAGATATTAACTAGTACAACACCCGTGTATTTTCACTCAAGAAAAATCACTCTGACAATGGCGTTGGAGAAAAGTTTTCTCCAAATCCTTGGAGAAGATGGGGTGGCAAGAGATCGTTTTTTGGGCTAAAAATTGTAGGGCCAGTGTGGGCCGACGGAAATGGGCCGCAACGAGGGACATCTTCACACTTGACACTAAAAAATGGATCGCATTTACTAACTAGCTCTCCAATTGGTTTCGACTTTGGAGCAAATATTTTATAATAAGCTGTGATATAACTGACATTGGTTATTCATTTTTTTTTTTTTTAATAAATTACTTAAGGAGAATATTGTTTTGATAATGAGTATTTTGATTCCAAGATATAGATATTGTATATGAATCCAACAATATCAAGCAAAAATACCATATATGGTGGGTATGATATTTAAAGAGTACAGAATTTTGTCTATTTGAAGTTTGCATTTAACTTTTATTAGTACAATTCATGTGTATTACACGTGTGCTTGTTAAAAAAAATTATTAAAGTTCAAAATTATTGTGAAAAAGGCATTTTGAAATTTAAATACTTTTTACAAATAAATATATATTATTATACATTTTAGAATGACGTTTGCTACTTGCGCGACTTATGTTATAATAAATATTATAAATTATACCATATATATAACTACTTGAAACATAAATATATTAATTGATAAATAATAATAATATTAATATATAATTTTATTCTTATTTTAAAGATAAATATACTTTATTTATTTCATACATAGGATATGGATGTCAAAACGAAACTCATCACGAGGAAAAATGATTAATTTGATATGTTATATATGTAAAACCGATAAGAAATACAAAAGTTATCAACTTTTATAATACATTTACCATTCAAATTGTTGTAATAAAAAATGACATTAAAATAAAATTCATACATCTAAAATAACCATAAACAATCAACATATTTATGGGTAATCGAACCCAATTATTTTTGGATTGTAATTATATTAAAATCCATCAAAGCCAAATAATGAAGCATAAAATTTTACCACGTAAGATCCCAAAACATGCGAGTATGTCACTTAAACTCAGTACATTCGAAAATTATATGTAAAGGAGATTGTCTTTCTAAATTGTAAGTTTATGACAATTTGACACTAAATGTCATCAAACATACTACATATAACCTCCAAGAGTGAAACAATAAACATATTCTTCAAGCAATTGCAAATAAAAATAAAAAAATCTCTTTAATGTATACATTACATTGAATTATACAATATTGCAAAACTAATAATAATACACACTCCACATATATTTATTACACTTAAGTTTAAAAATAAAATAAATAAAGGAAATCACTCGAGAGAGCTCAAAAAAATTGTCTCCCCCGCTGTAAAATCCTTCACAAATTATTTCAACCCTTTTCTACTTAGTCAGCAATGTCTTCAAGGCATAAAACTGAAGAAGATCATCAAAATAAATTTTTAATAAAAATAAATAATCAAAAACAGTATAAATAAAATTTTGTAAACCCGATTAGCAGAAGCTCCACAGACGGATATCGCCGTCTTCGTAACTGTCCTCCACCGCCATGTTAGGATCGAAAAACACGCCGCCCATCATCATCTCGTTGTACTTCGGGGAGTCGAAGTTGTACCACGAGGCCATCGCATTAATCGCTTGTACATCACCCCCAAAATCATCACCCGCCGCAGCCAATTGGAACCCATCGTCTTCCCCGAAACGAAATTCCGAATCCGTCGACGAGAGCGAAGGGGACGCGCTCGAGGAGTCCGACGAGCCGTCGAGGAAACCGGCGTCCGCGGCGGCCGCCGCCGCCA
>CACSLK010004199.1:3175561-3188950 GCA_902706635.1 Striga hermonthica
TAATGTTTTGTTTTTTGTATTTTCTGCCATGTGAGCATGGCTTGATAGTATGGCATCTTAATTCGGAATTGTTTTTGTTGAGCTGAATAAGATGGATGGTTATGCAACAATATTATGATTCAATGCTTCCAACCAAAAGCAGGAAATGGAAGTTAGACGTGTTGGTTCTGTCTGCCCACAAAGTTTGTATTATGTACGGAGTAACTGATGACCAAATCAATTCATACATGTTTTCCTATATGTTTTCATATATCAATTTAAAAGCACATATATGTATGTTGCATATAAACTGTAAGAGTTACACACACATTACACTAAAATTTCTTCCTTAAAGGTGGGGTTTTCAGCTGAAACAGAGAAACAGTAAAGCAAGGAAGTGGATCATAGAATTAGGGACGTGGCAGCACAAAACATGTCGTGCTTTAACCCAGTAAAACGTGATAATTAGCAGAAAAATATTGAAATGTTTTTACTGACTGTACTTTAACAGTAGATTTTATTGGATGCTTACATTGCAATGAATCAATGACGGTTGTTGTGTTCAAAATAATAATACTTGTATTGTATGTCCTAACCACGGTGTTGTAGTGAATCCTAGGTGAAGGTGAAGTAGGGTCTCAGGGCCTCTTAGGTGTTAGAGGGGTGGATTTTGACGAATCCACTCTGTTTCGATTTCTAGAATAAGAATTAAGCTCACACATAACATATCTTAATACACGTTCTCATTTTATTTGATAAAGTTGACCTTCCAGGAGTAACCAATGGAAAACCAAGTGTAAACAGAATGTAGCTCGGGGTGGTTTCTATTCCAAAAACAGTGCAATTGTGCTTCCTTTCTCATTTCTAATTATGATAATGTTGTTTTAATAGCAAAATCTCTTGAGTGAGAACTTCAGAAGTGCTAGCATGTTCTGTAAAAGTTGGAAGAATTAATTTGAATGGATTTAACTTATAATAATACAATGAACCAAGACTGACTTAATTTATCTCCTGATTGCGAAAGCATGAAGGTTGCCAAACCGTGTATTATATATTTAGTCATATTTCTTTCTTGACTAATTTCAGTACTTGTTCCTTTTACAGGTCATAGAGAATGGTGAAGAAACTTCAAGCCAGCAAGATGATAACAGTTCACCAGTTCTCTTGAGTGAGTGAATACAGGAGTATAGCGAAAATATTTCAGCTTGTTTGGTTGATATGCCATTACTCAAATAGAGTTGAGGATATATATGGAGCATGTGTGTATAATTACTTTTTTTATCTTGCAGAGTCCAATTTCTTTGTAAAGGTCTCCGAGCGGCAGCAAGAGAAAATTCAACGAGATCAGCCGATACTGGTTGATTCCCCTGAAGGCAATGAAAATCTGTCTTCACCTCCTAGACCTGTTGCAAGTATGTTATATTTTGCAACACTGATGTTTGAGCAGGTCTTATTGATAATAACTGCCAATCAATGTGATTCCCTTTGACTTACAATATATTGCATTGGCTTATCTTCAGATATTTGACACTGAGTTGAAGTTTGGATGTTTTACAAACTTACCTCCCTGACTCATTATAGCTTAAAACTCATTAGAATGTAGGAGTACACCTCGCAAGCTGAAGGGGCATGATAACTCAACTCCAAGAAAGGAAAGGAGGAATTCAACACCCAACAAAAAGATGAAAAGCGGCAAAAGAGAATTATGCTGCAAACAGATCCCATTTGACCTTGCAATGGATGAACAGAAATTGCCAACAATTCCTGATCTCAGATTGGAAGCAAAACTGTCAGCAGAGGTTTGTTAACTGAATCATCATTTCTTTCAGAATCTAGCATAGAAGAATGTATCTGGTTCATAAAAGTTTCAAGAATAAGTTCCTAGCATTTCCTTGCTATAAATGTTTGGTCTCTTGATCTTATATTGCTTTTATTAGGAAAATTCACGTGTATTTTCTGGACGACAAATCCATCCATTTTTCACGTCATGGAAAGGGGGAAAGTCAAGCCAAGATATGATTGATTCAGATAGTAAGTGTTCATCCTTCGAGAGGAAAGAAAAAGGCTTTTCTTTCAACCCTATCCACGTATTTGAGGATGCTGAGGTATTTCATATATTTGTTTGTTCATCTAGAATTGGAACTTGAAGTTATTGTGTTTGGTTACACATATTTATTTGAGATGAGATTTTTATTTTGTAAAATTTGATATATGCATTCCAGGGTGATCAACCGACACTCAACTGGGGAGATTGGATTTTTACTGAAAGAAGTGCCATTGATGATCTAGATTTTGGATGCTCACCAGTTTATGAAGGATCTATTGACTCCTTAAATTTTGATAACTTTCTGAATTCTTCTCATTTCACACGATTTGCGTTATACCAGAACTCTCACTTGTGTTCCGTCGAACAAAATGAGGTTTCTGGGCTGCCCAATAACACAGAACATTCAAATCTCCTCTCACCCATATTAATTGCTGAGGAAAGAGAAGTATGCGTTGACCAACAAAAGGATTGTGTGCTGCCAAAAGATGTAGATGATATAATTGTTGAGACAATTGAATCATTGCAGGTATATATTTTTGCACTTTTTGACATTTGTTTCCTAACTTATTGGAATGAGATGCCATCATGAAGCACATGTCCTACTGGAAACATAGTTTATTTCCAGTGTGCTAACCTTCGTTTCAAAGATACATATATTCCTAATCCATATGGACAACTTTTACAAAAAATCAGGACCATGGGAGCTTGAAAGCTGAGGTCCAGGACAGGCTTCTTGAGGAAAGGTTAGAATTTTTAACTGCTACATGTGAATTAGCCGTATACACCATTTGCAATTATTGAGATAGAGAATATTCATTTCTGTTTTCTTTTGCCAGAGTTAATTAATAGAAATAAATATTCAATTTTCATGCTCCAATGGAACTTTTCTACTGTTCTTCACTGCTAATTGTTGAAACTCTTTGCCTAACAGCGACTAATATCTCAAAGTTTCATTTTTGTTATTGCTATTCAGGATCATGTCCCACTATCATACTTCCCAGAATCTAACAGAGAATTGCTTATGGACAGACAAATACCAGCCTCAGAATGCCAAGCAGGTCTAATATTTCACATAATGAATAAACAATTCTTTATGTTGTCCTAATTTATCAAATATAATACTGTCTATGAAATTTATTAGTGTCTAACAACTCACTGTCCAGAGTGTGGCAATACAAGCTGAATATCTCTATAACTGCACAAAATTGAATTGGAAGATATGTGTACTGTATTAGGCTAACTAGACAAGAGCTGATCCATTAGTTTTTTCAAGTGAAGGTTCCTCAAATGATTTTCCTTATTCTGGTTATGATCTAGAGTAGATGAGATGAGTGTGTTTGGATCTTACTCAAGGTACTTAAATTTGAATGAGTACTTTACTCAAATGGTTTATATTTCTTCTAGAGAATTGCTATATATGGAACAGATATTATTGTGCTTGGTTTGGGTTTCTATTTTCTGTTTGCCGGAGGAATCACCTGTCACGTGTTCCATTAATTAAGTACCAGATTGTAAATCACTCATACGGTATCATTAAAACCACATCTCTACTTTAATTTCACCTTTCTTTCGCCATGTTTCTGATTTCTTGTCTTTTTAATCCGTTCTGTATGCTCTGTTTCTTGTCAGATATGTGGTAATGGCGACTCTGTAGAATGTTTAAGTGAATGGCTTCATAATTGGCACAAAACAGGCACCCAAACCAGTAGAGGTTGTATAAATGGAGATCATTCAAAAGATAGCGATCTTGATTATGTGGATAGTGACTCTGATACCGACAGTGTTGAAGAAAGCTTGAAGAATGTTCTCTTAGTGACTGGACCTGTTGGGGTATTTATACATTTTTGTGCCTTCTGGCTTTACCTTCAGAAAATAGCATTTTTCTGATAGCTGTGGGAAGAAATTTAGCTCTGTTTATCTACATAACCATCTTCATTATTATTAAAAATTCACTGGATATGGTACCTAAAATTTAAAGTTAAATACATTTACTTAAAGCTTGGTTCCTTCTAATCTTTCCCATAGTTAAATAAGTAAAATGCACTTGCCAGCAGCAAGTTTCTTGCAGCAAGTTTCTTGTGTAGTAGTTATATGAAAATGAAGTATTCAATCACTGGTGACTGAAAATTCTTGCTTACTTTACAGAGTGGGAAATCAGCTGCCATATATGCATGTGCCAGGGATCAAGGATTTCACATTATTGAGGTACTTATTGGAAAAAAGAAATGTTGACCTCATATTAAGACAGTACCTGCGTTTTTGTTAGCATCTTATGGCAGTGAATCTAGTGCGTGAATGGTGCGGAGTGTTGAGGAAATATTATTTGTTAGCATCTGATGGTAGTGAATCTAGTGTATGAATGGTTGCCAGTTGCATACGAGGTGTTTGCTTCTACAGCATGTTTTCATGGTCAGTTTTTTGCAGCTGAGATTTAATGATTTATGCACATCCTTCAGACCAGTTCTTTCGTGAGAGTGGGCTAAGCTGGCTCTCACCAATCACACAGGACTTACATCATCTTAAAGTGCAAGACCCTTGTATGTGCTTCACATTTTATGGTTTGATCCTGTTAGAAATTGTTCAAGGAACTTGAAGATACTGAGTCGGAGTTCTTCCTTGAACTACAAGTTGTACTATAATTTCCTAAAACCTGGTAAAGAGTGGGATTTTTCTGTTGTGGCATCCCGAATTCCCTCTTGCCCATGAGAGCCTGGGTTAGGTCCTAGAAGTTCCAAATTAGTTCCTGCATGTGTTACCACATTACGTGTTTTTTGGTAATGACTTGTGTTTGGTGAAGTGTAGTTACAAGGAGTTTCTCAATTTATTCTAAGTTGTTTCTCCTCTTAACCTAGATAAATGCATCAGATTGGCGTAATGGAGCTCTAGTAAAGCAAAAATTCGGCGAGGCTGTGGAATCTCATTGGCTTCAGCGGTTCGTATAGTATTAATTATTGGCTTTAGATTTAATAGCCAGTCTACCTAGAAAACATATGTTCTTAAATGCAGATACAAAAAATTCTTATGAAGTACTACTAACATATCCAAAAATGCCTATTTTTGTTTCAGCACAGTTGAAAATGCAACAAAATCAGAAAACAAATCCCTACCAAAGTTTTTTAAGCCTGTCAATGCAGGCATAGAGTCATCTGATGATGAAGTTATTGAAGTGACACCTTTATCGGATAAGAAAGATGCTCAAGATATTGACTCATGGCCAAAAATATCAGCCCCTGAGCATAATCGATCTTCTAATTGTCAGAGTGAGATTAAAACCTTGATTCTTTTTGAAGATGTGGACGCCACTGTTGAAGAAGATCATGGTTTTATTTCGACTATACAACAACTTGCTGAGACAGCCAAAAGGCCCATGATACTAACGAGTAACAGTAAGATGTCCTAATAGTTATATCTGTGATCTGAAGCATTTTTCTTCTAATCAACTAATTATAGTTATTTTTTAGGTGATTTTCCTGTCCTTCCAAAGAATTTGGATAGGTTGGAGTTAAGTTTTTCTGCTCCATCAATGGACGAGCTTATTGGACTTGTCTCTAAGGTATGAGTTCCTACAGAATCTTCTGGTCAGATTTTTTGTATAGCTCTCTTTTTGGTATGATATCGTGACACCCTTCTAGATTTGTGCTGCAGAGAAAGCAAATATCCATCCTTGCTTGATAGAAAGATTTGTTAATTATTGTGAAGGTGACATTCGGAAAACCATCATGCTTCTCCAGTTTTGGTGCCAGGGTCAAACACCTGAGAGAGGTAATTTGTCTTCACCTTCTCGCTGGTTTTTCTGTTGACAATGACTTCATGTATGACAGAAATGAGAAAATACGGATGTTGAAAAAGGTCAAACCCTCATTGCCTAAGAGAATCCAGTAAATATAATTGATGGTTGTTCGCCACTTGCAATCACCATAACCATAAAAATGAAAAAAGGAAAAAAAAAAAAAATAGTGCATTTTCTGCCTAACCAGCCTCTGGATCTTCCATGGTTTTATTTCAATTAAGCATAAAGTTTTTGCACCTGGGACAACAAAGATACACTTGTGGTGTCTCTGACATATCCTCTTTTACTTTAAAATATATCCAAACAAATGTCATGTTCTCAACATAGCAACTTCCAGATATGCATGCATTAGAACCCAAAAAATCTTATCTGCCATTATCTTGTATTTGAGAGAGCTAATTGCGATGAATGGCGGACAACTTTCAACCAAACATATTGCAACTTGTTTATTTCAATAAATACCAATTTTTTGTTTAAGTTTAAATTTAATTTTAATTCATTTCTGTTACTGGTATATTTCAGTTTACAATAGAACTTGATTTTGTAAATTTGCCCAGGTAATAAACTGCACCCAACATACTGGCCATTACTCTTTGATCTAGACGCCGGGCATGACATCCTACCGAGAGTAATCCACTGGGGTCACCCTTCACAGCTGTCTGAGCGTGTGGCTGACACGATTGTTAAGTCTTTGACCTTGATGAAACAAACCCATTGCTTAACAGACACAAAGGTAGAGGACATGAACATTTATGGCATGGAAGATAATAATATTTATGCCCATATTGCTCACCGAGACCCTATCGAAGTGAAAAAAGAAGCAATGTTAAGCCTGCAATGTCCGTTTGATGAAGTTGAATGCGCACGGTTTGATGCCAATTCTGAGCTTTATGATTTCTCTGGCTCCCCAATTGCAAAAGAACAGCAAAAAAACCGTAGAAGGACCAATATGGTTCTTTCTTCTGATTCTGAGGATGAGTACATTCCCTCAATAGATTTTAATAGTAAAATTCTTGAAACGGAAAAAACACCAACTTTTGATTCTGAAGAACAATTGGAGAACAGTTTTCAGCTTGTCGAAAGAGGAGATTTTTCTCAAATGGAATATGCTTGTGAATCACGAGATGTGTCATGCGTTCCAGAATCCTCATTTGTTCCCGAGACGGAGATTCTCAATGAGACGGAATTATACTCCACGGCAGTGTCTTATGGTCATTTTATCGATAAAACAGGGGAGATTTGGATATTCCAAGATGAAGATTCATTACTTTCCAATTCAGAGTACACGAAAGCTTTGCATGTAACGTGCAACGATCTGGAAATGCTAGAAAATAATTCCAATTGTGCCACAGTTTGTGTCAATCAAGAGGAGGTGGGGGACTCCCTTTTGAAATTCGAGGGGGATGGTCCGGGAAGATATCAGCCGTTGGATGAGTGTAGCCGTATGGATTTCATGAGATTGAAACCTTTTGAAAACTCCGAGGCTGATCAGCCGACTGATTTCGTGAAAAATGCGTGGAAAAAGCTTCAAGAAGGATGCGAGGGTTTAAGCAGTCATGTCACTGTGGAGGAGAAAACTGCTCGACGGGGCTTGATATTTACTCATGGAATGAGTGATTTGATCTCGGATGCTGATTTGCTATTGAAGGACTGCCAGACTTCAGTTTTCGTTAGTGCTGTGCCCAATATGATGCTACTTAATTTTTGGGTAAAACATTTGTTCCAACCTATAGTATACGTGTTTTGGGATTTGCAGCCTACTGTATTTTTCATTGTAAATTGCAACATGAACATTCATAATTTGCATGCTCACCTACTTCTTGACCATACGATCATCCGCAAAAATGGACACGTGCATGATCAAGATGTAGGTGAGTATGCAGATTATGAAAATTCATTAAGTTCAAGTTGCATTTTACAACGAAACATAATGTAGGTTGCAAAACTCAAAAACACATACAGGTTGGAAAAAATTATTTACCCTTCATTTTTTCATTATAGTTATTTTGAATTTTAAAATGTGATTTATGTGCATATATTTGCAGGATTCTTTGGGATCATCAATGGTTCTTACTGAGAGAACGCATTTGTATACCTACTATGATTGTCAAATGGAGATGTCGTCTGTTCTTGCTCAGCACGGGATATGTTTCTACGCTAAGGAGATTGCCTCCTTGGGTTCGGTTGTTGGGCCCACAGACATCTCGGTTTTGGCCTCAGAAATGGTGTCTTCATCATCAAGCTCAGTTGCACTGGGGAAGTTGGCTAGTCAGGACCAAAGAAAGGCCTTCGGGTCTGATAGTAACACAACTAAACGTCCCAATGTTTTGACGAGGTACAAGATCTACCCTTAGTTGTTCCAAATACTGTTTATATTATATTTTTGTATTTATTTTAATTAATTTTTCCTATTGCTGTTGTAGTCAGTGATTGGGTAAAAAGAGAAAGAAAATTGAAGTACCAGACCCTTTAGTTACAAAAATTAAGTAAAAAATAACTACACAATTGATAAAGTATTTCTATATCATACATAATATAAATAGTAACATATAAATATAAAATAAATGATAGTATTCATTTTCTGTAACAATTTGATAGATTGAAAAGGTGCTCGGATATTGTCTTCAAGTAGAAACAATGCCGTTTTTTATTACTGAACCAAAAACATTCTGAGCTACAGCGTGGATTTTTGCCGTCTGCAAAATGATCAACTTATTTACGACTAAAATCACTGTTTTTTTTTTTCCTTTTTTCTATAAGTAGCAAATCAGACTCACCTTTGAGCAATATACTTCAAACCATAATCCCCTCAAGATCATACCTAGCTGCAATGGGCCCTGCATTTCACGAGTACATCTCAACTTTGAGCCAGATTTCAAAATATGAAGTCTCCCGTTTATCCGAATGCACCAGAAAGAAGCAAAGAAGGTATTCACTCCCGTTCTTTTTTTTTTTTACTGCAATCTCCGAAATTATCTTTTGACCAACAGTTTTACTGATTTACGACAGAGCACGTGCGCCACGTCATTATCTCACTTCTGGTTCGTTAGCTATGACATCCGAAGAAATATCTTTGTTGAGTCAATACACTGGCTATCAAAACACTCCCTTATCTTCTTAGCAATGAATGTTTTAGACGAAACATCTAAATCAAATAATGCATTTAACGTGATTAACTTATTCCTAGTATCTTTTTTTCTCCGGTTCAATGTGTACACCTTTACAGCGAGGGAACTTTAGGTTTGAAAACCGAAATTGCTTCTTTTGTTATACTTGCAGCTTGAATGCAAGAGATAGGAGATTTAACAGGTAGTATTTCATGTAGAGTGTAAAATCACATTTCCCTCATAGTAAGTCTATAATTGAGGTTCTTTCTATCTGTGTTGTTCGATTGGGCACTTGACTGTCAATAAAAAGATTAGTTTTTATTTCGAAAAACATTGTATTTTTGCCTTTTGAAATCTTTGTGACATTGTGAGCTGCCGTTGCTAAAGTTATCGTTGAACTGAGCCAAACTGAGCTCGAGTTTGAGCTTGAACCAAGTTGAGTTCAGTTTGTTTATCAATATTAACAAGTTGAGTTATAGTAAATTAAATAGAAGTTTCTATTATCGACTTAATGAGCTTTAGCTCAGCTCGTTTTTTAGTGACTTGAATAAAAGTCTCAGGAGTCAGGACTATGCAGAGCTGCATGTGAATGCTTAAGTGTATGGCTTTGTAAGACTGTAAGGGACCCCTCAGAAATTTGAAATAATTGGACCAGTGGCAGTTGGAGAAGAAGAAAGAAAGTATTTTAATTTTCATTTTGATCCCTGAAAAAATGATATTCCCGATATATGAAACTGACAATCATAATTTAAATTATAGGGTAAAAAAAGACAAATAAAACATTGACTACTACATAAAGAGATGCTCACAAAGCACCACATTTGCACACAGCACAAAGGCCAACTAATAAGAGCAAATCAAGTTTTTTTACTTTTTAATATATATATTTTTTACGGTTTTGTACGAAGCCAATAGTTGACTTTTTAGTGGAGTCAACCTTTTATATACAACAAATAAATTTACTATATTCTCTGATTACTTAAATAACACGAATATAATTTTGTTAATATGGTAGGTTTATTTGTTGTACATAGAAAGTTGGCTCCACTATGAAGCTAACCGTTGACTCCATAGCAAAACCGATATTTTTTATTTATGTTGTATTATTATTATGAGTTCCATTTCTATTTTTTTAACCAATCCCTATTTTTTCAAGTACTAGTTTGATGAAAGATAGAAAACTGCAAAATGTGCCATGGTGGCTAGGGTGAATGGATACATATATATATATATTTTTCTATAGTTCAATGATATAAGAAATTTTCACAAAAATAGTATTTATTTAATTTCACTTGTTCTCTAAAAATTCTACTAACCCAATCAGAAAATACAAAATAATTATTATGAAATATATTTTAATAAAAATATTTGTAATTTCTATATTTCGAACTATATATATTATTGATTAATATTTTATTATTTTTATATCTCATTACCATTGAACAATATATTTTTTAATTGATATCCATCTACAATCTAAAGGTTCTCTAATTTTTTCTTTAAAACCGTTGTCACTTTTTTATCTCATTTTTTTTTTCCTAACTAGACTTTTTTTTTAAAAAAAAAAAAAAAAAAACTCTCATATCCAATCCCCACCTAAGAGCAACTCTAGCTGCATCTCCATGCTACTTCTGATACATAAACAGTACATCGCCAGCCACATTTTTTTTTTTCTTTTTGTATAATTCTACAACTTGTGTCTAAAATTGTACATATATTTTAAAATATTTTCTTTCTTGCTTTTTCTTTGTTTTATTTATGAAAATGTATTAATCTACAATTGTGTTTACAATTGTACATATATTTTACAATAATTTTTTTTTTTTTTGCTTTTTCTTTCTTAAAATATATATTTTACAATAATGATTTTTTTTTGTGCTTTTTTTTCTTAAAATATAAAATGCATATCTTATCAGAAAATAACATATCTCATTTCTTACCTTATAAAGATAATGTTGAATATATTTTATGACTATTATATATATTGTTTGTATTTATTTATATTGTTTGTATGTTGTTTGCAAACATTATAAAAAATATTTGTTGATTATAATTTTTTAAATGAAATAATTTTTAGATATATATATATATATATATATATATATATGTGTGTGTGTGTGTGTGTATGTGTGTGTGGTTGTGTGTGTATGTATTGTTGTTTTGTTATAACATATAGTAACAATTTTATGACTTAGATTACCCGTTCAGAATTAACTATAACTTTTTAGAAAATACTTAATTAATCTTCTAATTAATATAAATAATATTGTATTTAAGTCTATTCATGTCAATCATATAATGATAATTTAAATAACTAAATATGTGTAAGATAATATATTTCATAAAATTAGATTTGTGTAAGATAATATATTTCATAAAATTAGAGTTTTGGTATTAAAAAATTTTAAATAATAAGAATAAAATATAAATATTCATGTAGAGTAAAATGTAGCGCGAACGGTTGAAAATGAACTTTGATTGTTGGCTAATCTCTAGAGTAGAGTAAATTCTACGTTGGAGTATAAATAATGGTTGAAGATGGTCTAATGTCCCATTTGCCAGTGCATCTTCAAAAATAAGTTTGAATGAATTTTTAGATGCTTTGAACTTTTTCCAATCTTCTATGGGAGTCAAGAGAATTCACTAGTAGTTGGAGGACGAAATAGCAAATAAAAAATGTGGATCATCATGTAGGCCTCCCCGAATTAAACGGGAGCAATAAATATGAACGTACGACCATTTTTTCTGCTTCTGAGTTAAAAATTCCAAAATGTGTAAATTTTCGAGGGCCCATTGACATTTGCTCTTAAAATTTTACTTATGAGTTCATACACAGTTTAGTTTTTTTTTTTTAAATTTTATTTTGTCTTTATTCTTTTATTTTTTTTTAGTAGCCAATCACGATATTCAGAGCTATACCCGCACACCTAACAGTGGTAGGTGAGTCTCCCAACAAGGGTTTTCTGTATCCACAAGGACTTGAACCCGAGACTTTGCTTAAGCGACATTAAGCTGCTTACCACTTAAGTCAACCTGTTGGTAGTCTTTATTCTTTTATTAATACTGAATCTTCATTAGCAGCGTGAATTTCCGTTGCAATTTAACGTATTCAAATTATAGTACCAAGTCATTTCATAAATGTTTACTATACCTAATTCTTTGTTGAAATTAATTGTTTCAATAAATGAAATATTCTAGCTTTTGTAATTAATTAACATATTTAATAATATATGGGAGATTCTATGGTCTCGGAACTATTCCGTCGGGGTTTGTAACCGTTAAATCAATTATCCACGACGGTTACATGATGATCTAACAGTTACAAATCCCGACAGAATAGTTCTCATTTTCCATAACATATACTCCCTATAAGAGTATTTTTATTCATTTACTATAGCTTTTGTACTTTTTTTCATATGTATATATGTGTGTGTGTGTATATATATGTTTTTTGAAAATTAAAATATCACATAAAAAAAATAATTTAAATAAAAGTATTATATTTGAAAATATAAATATTCAGTTTTACTATAAATATCAGAGCTTATTTTATTTTTTTTTTGGTACAGGGACCTTCCGGTTTCTGGATCCACAGGGGAACCGACTAATCTGGAATCGAGCCGGCAGAGTTTTTAACACTGCTGTATTCTCAGGGCTCGAACACGAGACCACTGGTTAAACTGAAAGAGACTCAAGCCATCTCATCCAAGCGCTCTTGGATGCGCTTAAAATTTTTTCCCAATTAGTGAAGTGCCATAAATGGTAATAGTAAAGGTGAATTTATTGTTGTCATGAAAAAAGAGCACTGAGCAGTTAACAGTAAATATTCAGTAATAGCAACTGTGTTAAATTGTTATTAAAATCAGTATTATTAAAATCCACAGTATGCTTTTGTGCATCATTGCCTGCCATTTATTGCAGTAAAAGAAAGGGACCAGACTATTTGATTTTTTTTTTTCACTTTGTTTTTACTGCTTATAAATTTAGAACCATTGAACCATTGAACCAATAGATTCACCGGTTCGGTTTTTAGAACATTGCATGTTATCCATCAAGTTCAAGACTAATTTAACTATGGATACACAGAGATGGCTTAAATGATTAGATATGAATACTTAAAATACTTATTTATGTTATGAACTGTCATACACGTTTGTATTATTTTATAAAATACGATGTTTTCTAATAAAACTATACACATTTATGAAAGAAAATCATATCAGCTTAATGATTTAAGTATTGTGTCATGAAAAACTTACCAGTGCACATTATAATAAAACACAGTTGCTATGAGTACAGATAATTATTTTGAACTATAACTTAGCAAATTGTTAAAGATGGTGAAGGGGAGGGGCAAAAGAAAAAAACAAACATTAAGTTAGGACTCTAAATAATGAAAAAAATAATCCACACAAAGCTGAATATCCATTAATATTTTTATTTTTATTTTTAAAAAAATGTAAAGC
>CACSLK010004199.1:3225885-3239593 GCA_902706635.1 Striga hermonthica
AAAAAAAAAAAAAAAAAAGAAGGCTTGCATAATAAAAACACAATAGCTTTATTTTTTTGCTTTCAATTCATTTATTAGTTAAAGATGACACCTTTTTGCATGGTTAAGTCAAAAGGAGTTTTGGTTAGGCACATTGTTTTGTCACACTTTATGCAGTGTATCCAAATGATCAGTAATGCTCCTCTACCCACGGTGGGCACGTGTTAATATGCCCACCCGTTTATGTGGCATGCACACATTGGTGATGTATTTTTTTGAACATATTAACATCATCAATATGTGCATGCCACATGAGCGGTGTGCATATTAAATTATTAAGAATGAATTATATTATATATGGTAAGACTTTAAGATAAAGATTATAGCTCCTCCCCTTTACTAGCATAACATACCACATGATTTATTTTATATTTTTTTAAGTTTTTTTTTTTATTTTATTATGTTCACAATTATTATTATTTTTTTTATATTTTTTTTTTAAGGAGTCATATTGAGTTGAATGGTGTCAAATATCAACTTGGTCCCCTTTGTGTAGTATCAAACTCCCCAACTCATATGTGAATTATTTTGCTTAAAGCATATATTATAACTGCAATGTAATCAAACATAAAGATTAGACATCTATCCTTTCTGATGACTGTCTACCAAATTAAAACTAGGAAATAGTTAGAAAAACTAACCCTAGAATTCAGACTAATTATCAAGAACCCCAGTTATATTTCAAAACTGTCAACTGACCCATTCATTCAGAATGCATTAATCCAAATGACTCCATTCACAATTCACCTATACAGTGCTAATAACCGATTAATCAAGAAAAGACTGAAATACACAGTTGTTGATAGGTTTAGTCGGATAAACACAAGATATCTCCAGTCACAAATGCTCATGAGGTATCTGTTTATTTATTTATTTATTGTCAAGAAGATGCGAATCTGCCGGCAAAAAAATGTCTTCCCAAGTTTGGAGGTAAACGTGCTTTCTCTAATCAAGAAATTATATATGCAGTGATTCGAAATTAACTAGTGTGTATGGATGTTTCAAAGAGAAGGAAATAATGAAACTCAATCTTTTAGTGAAAGATTGTGAAACTTAACAGGCTGTGACTGTTAAGGACGATTTTTTTTTCCGAGCAAGCCATGCAAATTGAAAAAAAATTAAGTCATGTTTTATAAGCATTCTGCAAGATGATTCGCAGCTGATCGATGATAGTACATTTTTTTTTTTTTCTAATTAGCTATTAGAATGATCTTCATTTGGCCAGTCAAAATTAGTATGAGAAACTAAACTAACTCACTTAATATACTTTTGAAAATCTGTATATATGCAAGAAATGCTCTTAATTACCAAAGATCTCAAAGTAAAGTACTTTTCTCCAAAGCATCAAGTTAATCAGGAAGATTCATAACGGTGAAAAGCAAAGAGCAAATATGATGTCAGACTAGAATCCGACCGATTGTTCTACTATTTGCCACTGCTATGTGGTGTGTTCGAATTGTAATCGGCCAATTAAAAATAAAACAGGCCACATCTCGATAACTACCCTGCATATACTTAATACCACCAAACCAAAACCATAGAAACTTACGACATTACATGCCGGGTCTTAAGCCAAAGCATAAACTTATCTCTGAAAACTTACATTCGTACCCAAAATTTTGCAGCGACGAGTTATTCGTACTTCACAGTAAAGACTTTTCTCATGCCTGCATTAAAAGTATGCCTCACTATGTCATCTTATGAAACTTGAAAAAAAAAACTATTTTATGGTGAGATGCATCAATCAAACCTCCTAATGTTTTCCAAATTGGAAATGACAGCAAAAAAACTGGAACATTCATGATTAAGACAGTGTTGCATGGATATTTGCATATGTAAGAAAACCCAACAACAAATCATTCAAGTAACTTAGAATCTTCATCATCCTCGGCCCAATCGAGAACATTAGCCACAACAATTTTACCTCAGTCAACATAGTTTCTATCACAAAAAGCTCTGTTTAATTATACAGGACAAGAAATTCAAGAAATCGGCTTTAAAAAACAAAAACAAACTCGTCAAAGATTGCATTTTTTTACTGCTTCTCAGATTTCGAAACGATGAATACAGAACAAAAGTTGCCAAATTTTCGCTAACCCAAATCGATTCAAACAAGAAACAAGCTCTTACAGTACAACCACACTCAAACAAAATCACCAATTAAAAAGGTGGGGGCATCGCTCACCAGTAATAGACGTCTCGCAGCGAAGCTGAAGATGAGTAAGAATACTGATCATTCATGTAATAACCAGTCGATGTTTCCATGAGAATCCAACCGGCGGCCAAAAACTACGTCGGTGGCCGGCAAAGAAAAGGGAATTCAGTGACAGCTACAAGATTCTCCAAGCTCGACAATAACTGCGAATGTTGCTCTTCGATGCGAAGATTTAGGTTAGCGATTATAGTGGTCAAAGGGAGTGATTGCAGGGTGGGGAACCGGAGAGAAGGAAGCCTTGATTTTATTTTATTTTTTTTCATCAAACATCAGAGAAATTCATTAACACATAAGAATGGGAAAACTCGACTAATTGAATAAAATTTTTAGATGGGTAAAAATATTGAATTAGTAAAAATTCAATTAAAATGAAAAAACTCTGAACTTCAAATTTTAGTGTACAGACCTTTTTATTTTATTTTTTTTAAGCTATTGGTGGAAGTATACAAAGATGAAAGTTAGTTTGGTAATCAGCGGTTAGCTGTTAGCTGATTGAATTAGTTGTTTTGACTATCGAATTGCGTTAGCTGTTTTGACCAGCTGAACGTATTAACTATTTGTATAAAAGATTTGGTAAAATTAGCTATTTAAAGTAGCTGTTATCATGTAAAATTACTTATAAGGACATCAACATACTTTATCGTTTTAATTTATGTTAAACTTATAATTATTTAGGAAATAGAAATAATTAATATTTTAAATATTTAATAAAGTAATTTAAATATGATAAAAATATAAATAATAATAAAATAAAAATATTTCATAATTGAGTAAATAAGTTCACGTCATATAAATAAAGCCAATAACAAGTCATCATTAATTAAAAATATAAATATGAGCCAATTGTAATATCTGCTACAACTAAAAAAAATGTTCTAAGAACGACGTCTAGATGCCATTAAACTTGAAGCTATATTGTTATGAATGTTTGCCATCTGAGTCCTCATTTCTCCATCACTTTGTGCATATTTCAACATCTTGAAAAACATTAGAAGGTTGACTCTAAAGCCCGGATCACCAATTGTGCTTCTTCTGATATAAGTGTGAAGTGCGAAACATGAACAAATGATTCTATTTTGATCGGTTAACGAATATCTCGACATTTTATGTAGTATCTTCCATTGAGCCTTAAGAACACCAAAAGTCCTTCCAATGCAACTTCTTAAAGATGAATTAGCCCTTTCAATGCAAATTCTCAATATGGGTTTACATCTAAACACCAAATAAAATTTAAAACTAAAATCCCAGTAATCAAATTTCGTGAAGTTATCAAGTACACACAAATTCTTCCAAGAAGATAATCATGATTTTTTTTTCTTTAGCTATCCATATTTGCAAGCACATAATGAAATCTCAGTACTTCTTAAATGTTGAATGTTAATTAATTTACTTGTCACTATCTTGAAATTCTTGGTATTAATTAATCAATAGTTACACTAATATTTGTTATTCATTTCAGTTCTCTCACCACACACTCACACACACACATACACACACAGAGAGAAAGGGAGATGGAGGAAGGAGGAACCTTCGAGGGAAAGGTACTAAGGGGAAAAATATACATTCAGTAACATCAAGAAACTTAACATGCTATAAACAAAATAAATTGCGGAAAATAATAGAAAAAGGAAAAAACTCACCACTATCTGCATTAAAAACACAGGGGACGAAGTTTAGGCGAATGTCATCAAAGCCACCAGGAATTTGTTACCGGAACGAAAATTCAGAGCAAAATAGCAGATAAAGAGAGGAATAATAAAATGGAAAATGTAGAAGGGCAATTAGGGCTGAACAAATTTTTATTGTAGACCGCTAAATCAAAACATTGCTAAAAGCAGCGTTTTCAATTTTGGCGGATGGAGCAAATAAGCAACGTTGCTAAAAGCCATTTACCAAACATGTTTTTTAGATGATTAGAATAGTCAAAATAGCTAAAATTGTGAAAAAACTATTTTGAAGGCAAAAAGCTATTAAACAAACACAAACGTATAAAAAGAGATATGTGAAGTTGTTCTTTTCACAATAACATGTTACGAAGTGATTGTATTTTGGATTTACAATGATATCATTTCCAATAGCTATTTTTGTAACAAGGGTTGAATTAATCAAGCTAATGCAAACACTCTTTTTTTTGTTGGTACAATGAAGGGAAACAACACGCTTAAACAAGTGGCCTGCCTTTCTTAGTAGACTTGTCTACTTCAATTCAGCTTCTTGAATGTCTCATTCTAACTATACTGCCTTTTTTAAGACCGTACAAAAATAAGACGTTTTAAAAAGTCGAGAGTTTGCCATGCTTTATCTATTCCATGTCTTGTTGGATATTCTATTATATAGAATACAATAATGTAGCAACTCAAGATCATTTTAATCATTAAATATACAATAAATTGAATCATTAAATAAAGTTGATACACCCTTCATTTCGTTAATTTTCTTGTTATTAAAGATAATAATGGGAGTTTGTGTCAATTAATATTCTACCAAATTACAAATTTGGACATACCAAATTACAAATGTGAATGAAAAAGTGACATGAACGCTTGCCAATGCTATGTTTGGTAAAACTAACTGATAAGTTAACTGACAGTTGATAAGTTAGCTTATAGCTTATATGTAATTTTTGAGCTTATAGCTTATAGCTTATGACTTATAGCTGAAAAGCTAGCTTATATAATAAAAGTATTTGGTAAATTAGCTGATAAGCTAGCTGAAATATAAAAATTCAACCAACTTATTTGAAAAGCTACATAAAGTAGCTTATGGGATAAACTCGAGCTTTTTAAAAAAGATCGTCCTACCAAACGAGGTTTATTTTAATATAGAGAGCTTAGAAACTAACCAAATAAGCTATAAGCTAGCTTATTTGACTTACCAAACATACCCCAAATCCAATGTTCTCTCTCTCTTTTATTTTATTTTATTTTTTATTATTAACTTGGGGTTTGTTTGGTAATACATGTGAAAACTACCTTACAACATATCTTATAAATTTAAAAACCTATAAGTTAATTTCAATCTAATAGTTGATAGCTTACGACAACTGTAAAATTAATTGTTAAAAGTGTGGAGGTAAAACTAATTGATAAGTGGGTTGAAATAAATTTTCAACACGCTTAAGAATTATACAAACAAATAAACTTATGAGATAATTCGAGATATTTTAAAAAAAATCATTCTACCAGAGTACCAAAGTAATCACATTTGAAATTTTGAATACAAGAAGTTCGTAAACCTATTAAAAAAGTTATAAGCTAGCTTAACAATAGACTTTTTTATATACATGAAATGGGCTTGTCCAAATGTATACTAAAGTCATTTTAATCCGAAAATGATGTCTACCTACATGTTTGTCCAAATTCGTTAAGTGGGCCATGGTCATATGGGTTTTGTGCGCCCAGTTGGGTTGGTCCAATTGCCCAATTAGTAGACACAAAAGAACATGGACAATGCGTTGTCCATATCCATATTCAAATTTACCCAGCTTATACATGTGTTTTGGGTCGGGTCGGATCGCCACTTTAAGATGAAATGGGTCAACCCGTTAATCGAGCCATTGCCCCATCTATTTATCGGGAAAAAAAGCTGGCTTTTTCAGATATTAATTGCCGGCGAAAAATTGTTCCCTTGTCTTCGTCTGCTCATCGTTTTCCATATTCCGACGGCCGTATAGCCGGAGATTTTCTCACCGGAGCTGGTGAGAGTAAAGCTACGTACAATTAGCCTGTTCAATGGCGTCAGGTGAGCGAAACTTGTTCGCAGTTTCAACTGTATGATTCTTGTTTTTTTCTATTTTTCAGTTTTTTTTTTCTTTAATGTAAATTTAGTGGCTACGATCGTTGTTGGTGGCTATGGCCTTCCATCTTTGTTGGTGAAACTTTCTGAGCTTTCTAGAGAAATGCAAATGTTTTAAGGGAAATTTATTTGGGAATTACATGATAATGGCCCTGATTGAATTAACAACTTTCTATTTTACTGATCTAATTAGATGGTATGTAGAAGTGTTTGGGATTTTTCGAAAGCAGTTTTGAATGTTTTGAATCCATTCATCCTCAAACGTCTAATTTGACCCCAAAACCTTTGATTATAGTTTCTTAATAATCACCATTTTGATTCTCTCTGGTTTTGGACAACAATTTATGAGCAACATTGTTTTTCTTTACCAGATGATGTAAAACTTGCAGCTGAGCTTGAGGCATCTACGCTTATGAGAGCTGCTCAATTCTTGGCGACTAAAAGGCCATGGCTTGGTAATTGATTTGTGTATAATTGTTTCGTTCGCAACATTTGCGTGTTACGTTTTCAGTCCAAATTTTATGTTGCCTGTGCAATTTTATCTTTTTCCCAAAAGTGGTGGTCTTGATGGCTGTGGTCTGTACTGAGTGTTAAGTGGCTTTAATATGATGGAAAGTTTTGGCTTCTTTTTACGATAGATCTTTATGGGATCAATGTGAGGCCGGTGGCTCCTTTTGCCAGTTTGGCTAGAAAACCATCTGTGGATACGGCCCTTATACACCGCAGCTTACCTGATGAGCTGCTTTTGGAGGTATTACAAAAGTAGACTCTAGTTTGGTTGTTTTTCATAATTTATGTATTTTACTCATGTTGTACATGCTTTTAAATAAAAATAAAAAAAAAAAATCGACTATGAACATTAATTTTTGGGCATAACAAACCTCTCAAACCTGAGAGGGAATGACAATCCTGTCCGAAGATTACATTGCTTTGTTTGTGTAAATATATATGTGTTAACCTTTTGATATACTTCTGTCAAGATATTCTTGAAAATGGCTCCTTATACACTGGGGAGGGCAGCTTGTGTTTGTCGAAAATGGAGATATACGATCCGTAGTCCTGTGTTCTGGCGTAATGCGTGCTTAAAGGCCTGGCAGGTCAGCTCCAGAATGGATGATAATCTTTTGATATATACATCTTTCTGTTTCTTCTCAATTCCGAGTTTTGGGTTTTGTGCTGTAGGTCTTTGGGGTGTTGGAAAATTATAAGATTCTACAGTCTGAGTATCATGGGTCGTGGAGGAAAATGTGGCTTTTAAGACCAAGACTACGAACAGATGGTAACATCACTTTCTCTGGAGATTATTATTTCACTTTTCTTTTGTCATTAGAATAATGACTGTGAGGTTAGATTTGCATGCCTCTCTTCAAAATTGTTATTGCGAAGGTTAGGCTTTCTGCTAATTTTTTTATAAGTCTTTTTAAAAACTCGATATATTGTTGATTTATGACATTATAGGTAAATGCATCATGCTAAGACTTACTTTGCAAAAAATAGCAGACTTTTTTCGTCTTTAGGAACAGTAGTTTGAGAATAAAAATATCTGAGTAATACAATTATTGTAACCCTTACAACATTGAACACATCCCTCCTCCCCGGAAAAAAAAGAAAAAAAAAAGAAAGAAAAGGCAAAAGTCGATTCATACCTAATTGAAGGGCTTTAGTTGACGTTCCCCACAAGCACCAGTGTCAACAGGAAGTTTCTTACCAGTTGTAGCATATAGTTGTGAGTCCATTTTGGTCTTATACACTGTGCCAAACTTTTGCCAGGCCTTTATGTCAGCCGGAATACCTATATTCGTGCTGGGGTTGCAGAGTGGAAGATCACCAATCCTGTGCATATTGTATGTTTTTATCTGGCTTTAGTGTTTTAGTTTCTCATAGACTCGTTATCATTTTCGTCTTTTAAGCTAAAATCTATCTGAAGTTAAGATTTATAATTCAAAATGCAACGTTTAATGAGATAAATGGATAATGAATGGAGGAATGATGGTCCTCATGTTTTCATGTGTCTTTTATGAACTTATGACTTGGTTCATCCCCAAAATGGCGAAGACACCAGAACCACCTGGTATAATGTGTGTGTGTGTGTGTGTGTGTTTTCTCGAAAAAATAAAATCACTAGAAGAAGAAAAAAGATATTCTAAATGTCCAATCTTAGACAGTACTACATGTAAGTGATTATAGTTAAACACATCGAACTCTTTAGTTCTTTGCTAACTCTTTGTATTAGAACATATTGTGCAATGAGAATTTTTTAATTTGTTTTGTAGGTTTGCTATTTCCGGTACTTACGATTTTATACTTCTGGAAGATTTCTCTACAAGGTCGTATAATCAACAGTTTTCTTCATTTCTTTCATTTTCTTATTTATATCTTGGTAGAAAGTTTTAACAATTTGGGAGTTTTAATCGAAGGAAATATCTCAATTGTAACATTTTTTTTCCCGTTTCCTTGACATTGTCAATAGAATTCGTGGCAAAAAGTGAAAGATGTGGTGAAGAACATGAATTTCCGTGCTTCAAAAGTGGATTGTGTTTTTAGTGGACAATACACTCTCTCTGAAGATAAGGTGAAAAGTCCACTTAGTTGTTTCCGCATTTGTATTGTTTTTTGTTTGATTCTCTTGTTACTTTTAACCAACACAAAAGTGAAGGGTTTATTTAGTTAATGTGTTGTTCACCATGTAATGCGATGATTTACCCACTTCATCATGTATGTGTAAAATTTTCCCTGAATGGAAATTTGATTTTAGCCTATCCATTTCCAGGTTGAAGCTGCTCTTTTGTATCCTGGCATGCGCCCAACTGTGTTAAGGATCCGCTTGAGGTACTATCTGAAGTTGCCCCTCGTCTTTTATTGTTCTAAGAGATGAATATCATTTCTAAAAAAGAAAAAACTCTTTGCAAGCTTTAGAATGTGAAATGTGGATTATATGATTGACTCTTTACCTTAAAATTTCGAGACAGCTTTATTTATGGTAAATCGTTGCTCGTTTTGTTTGTAAGCTCTGGAAGAAAAGGCGACTACCAAAATACTAATATTATATATGAATGAACTTTGCATACACACGTTTTTGTAAGATATCTTTGTCGATTATGAATAAAATATGGATGATTGAAAAATTTATAAATAATGTTAAGGCTATGTTTGGTAAACCTAGTTGTATAGCTAATAAGCTAGCTTACAACTTTTAAGTGAATTTCGAGCTTATGACTTGGCTGAAAAACTGGCTTATATGATAAAAGTGTTTGTAAAATTAGCTGATAAGCTAGCTAATATAAAAATTTCAATGGGCTTATTGGAAAAACTACCCAAGGAAGGAAGCTTATGAGATAAGTTCGAGTTTCTTAAAAAAAAAACTCGTCCTACCAAACCAAAATTATTTGAATACATGAAGCTTATAAACTAATCAAATAAGCTATTAGCTAGCTTATATGCTTACCAAACAAAGCTGAAGTTTCCATCTTTTGCAATTTATGTATTATTGCCTTCCGAAAATAGGTTAAGAGGGACTGCACAGGGAGCTAACAATAGGATGGATCTCCTATCACTTGTAACGAGCGGCGTGAATGATGCTGAGGCCAGTGGGCCCGGTGAAGACATCCTTGGAGTAGTTGAAGGGTGGCAAGAAAACGAAACCCATAACCCTGATGTCCCCGCAACTTCACACAGGAGGGGTCTTAGTCCATTCGTTTTTGTCCCATTCGAGGAAGTAAGTCTTTTTTCCCCCTTTTCTAAGTTCTCTTTAGATAGAAACTCGATTTTTATTGCGAAATGGGAATCCTTTTTTTCTGCATCAGAATCATTCATTTACGCTGAATTCCTTGATTTGTTTGTGTTCTGACTGTTTTTTATTTTTTGGCATCTGAACGTAAATTCGCTTAACGAGTACCTTCCCACTGTAACTCAGATTGCTCAATGGAGATTCTTATAATTAGCTTGAGATATTTTTATTCTATATTTAATATTTCCATTTTAGATACTACTTTTTTCACCTTTTAATTTGTTATATGTAACAGGCTGAGACATCTGTACTGAATCTTCCAGTAGACAAGATGGATTACTTTGTACCTGGCTGATTTTACCGAATCTATCTCGATTCTCGAATGCATTTGTACATTAAAACCATGTGTGTAATTTGTGCTTCTTGTTGAAGCTCTGCAAGGAAAACATGTACTGCAATTTGCAGCAATTAAAGTTATGTCTGGGTTGTGTGTGCTTGACTTTTCCAGTGTATTTATAGTTGGCTCAATAAATAAGATTGTATAGAAATATATAATGTAAGTGGTACAAAATACACTTGGCTCAATAAATAAGATTGTATAGAAATATATAATGTAAGTGGTACATTTGTTGTTTGTGAATTGTGATGTGATATTCGGATGGATAATAATATAGTTGAGCAATTAAAGAACAACGCAGAAGAGGAGATATACCAAGCAAAAAACTCTCTCCCTCTCTCCATATACCTTTTCTCTCTCCAAAAGTAAAAAGCCCCAAATTGCATCTTTCTTTGCCTTCCCGACGCGGCCATCGGTCTCCTTGACGGTGGCTGGTTCCTGGCTTGCGGCTTGTTCTCGATTAGGTGACAGATCCCATCTTCGCGAGCAGTGGTGGAATTGGTCGGTCCCGAGTGGTCTTCAGTGAATTAGGGCTGCCATCCCGAGATGAAAATCGTTGGTTTCCATGGCGGCGAACGAAGGAGGGTTGTGGTGTTCTCCAGGGGCGGGTTGCGGCTCCGATTGCCGTGTTGGTGAGGAGTCGGCCGTCGCGCCAGGCTTGGCTGTGGTGTGGCTCGGTTCGGGGTGGTGGTGTTGTGGTGAGGGGTGGGGCTGTCCGACCTCCGGCTGGGAGGTTGTGGTCGGCCGCAAGGCGCGGGTCGTGGTTTGGTGTTTCGTTTCTAGTTAGGTTGTGATCGGCAGTTTCTGGGGTTGAAACTGGGGCCGTGAACCGACCGGTTGGAGGTCGATCATGGTGTTGCCGTTGAGTTTTGACTGGTGTGTTAGTCCGTTCGTGGGAAGGGCTTTTTCTTTGTTTATGTGTTTTTGGGTTTGTGTTTTTGTGTTCTCATGTGCTTTCTGTGTTTTCCTTTTCTCTTGTTAGTGTTATTATCCCTTTGGGATCGAGATTATTCTGTTATTAGTTAGGATTTATTATTCCTTTGAAATTTAGATTCTTTTGTTGGAAGTTTGTCTTATTATCGTGGGTGCATTGTGGTGTTTAGGCTCCCACCGGGATGTCCCCTCAATAGATTTTCTAGCCGATCTCTATTTGTAATTATGTGTGTTAGTTATAAAATTCCTATCGTTCCAAAAAAAAAAAAAAAAAACAACGCTGAAGATAAAAATGGGTTACACGAACTCTTTCAATTTATTGTAACCAAACATCATCGTAAAAAACTAAAGGTATGACTGAATATGGATTTAATTTGGTTTTGTTGGTTTTTTTAGTTAACCATAGACAATTTTGAAAAAGTTGTTGAGTTATATTTAAGTGAAATTTTAAGTTTCTATTATAATAATATTTAAAATAAAAATTAAAATTAATTTAAAAATAGGACAAAATGAGTGAAAGTGATAATTAGTTGAAGTACGTGAAGAATGAATATTGAATAAAGTTGATGTGAAATGTAACTATAATTAATTGATATTACTAAATTATATTGATAATATTAAAGATAGTAGAATTAGGTTAAAGTTGAGTTAAATTTGAGTTTTTATTGATTTTTTTTTCTTAAGTTCACATTCAATCACACCCTAAACAAGTCTTTCTGAAACTCTATCCTCTTCTCATTTTCTGTTCTTTCACAACAAAACACAACGTATACATTACTACTCTACCGACAAATTATCATTACAAGAAAAATTCAATCCATATATGAAACTATATGCATCTCTCATTCGTGATGGTCATGATGACCTACCTTCGGTTTTCTTTCTCTTCTGTAAGCGTTAAAAAGATCAATCCCCAGAAATATATTGAGCAGATTCATTCCCGCCATACCAAATAGAGCAAGTGGTAGCTCGATACCCTTATCGAAATTGGGAGCATCTTTAACCAGTTTGAACGTGATCAAAATATGAGGCAATAATCTGGCAAATACAAATGTGAACCAGTTGAGAATCCACTCGACTTTAACGCTCTTGGAACTCGCGTCTCGAATGCCGGCCATTCGTCGTATTTTTCGGACGTGAAGGAATATCGAGTGTAGCTGCAAGCAAGACAGTAAAGGTATGAGGAACAGTAACATGGTAAACAAAATACGTAAGATCATTTGCAAAAAACTATCTATGAGTAGTTTAATTTAGAATAGAAAAAAGGTTTGTATCAATAGAAAACTGCAAACGCGCTTTTAAAGTACATCTAATCCCCATATTATGAGTGCGACTTTCTGAAATATCAGTGGTATTTGTGATTTCTGGAGGTAGTTTTAAATCAACCCCACAATCCTCCATATTATCAATATAATTATATAATATCAATAAATCATCCTTACACATCACATCAACTTTAATACACTATTCATCCACTCAAATTATTTTAACTACCTATAACATCACGTAATCGCTCTTCCACTTTTACACCAAATCAATTTAATCATTTCATTTTAAATATTATTTTAATATCCCACTGAAAACTAACCAAACCAAATTTTTAAAATTATCATGGTTAACCAAAAAAAAAAAAAAAACAAGTGAAAAACTGGTTTTATTTGTATACAAATAAGTGTTAACGACAAGCGAATCAATTCACCAGACAAAAAAGGGTCAGCTTTTTCCGCAATCACGAGTACCTCCACAAATCAAAGGCCACTTAACATTCGTATGAAAAACAAGTGAATCAGTTCATAACGTCAAACCTTAACAAAACTATGCAATTTATACATAAAACAACATCGGTCAACTGTATAACATGGCCTGTAAAATAATATAGGTACGAAAACAAAAACTTGAGGTGACTGAAATGAGGATAAATTCAAAAGCCTCACCTCGCAAATAAGGGTGAGAATAAGGTAGTTGATCGTGACCTTCCGGTACAATGCAAGGGTAAAACAAACGAGTAGCACCAAGTGATGTACAAGAATCGCCGGGATCAAACCACTGTACAACCGGTAAAGCAACATGTCCAACTGGTCGTATGCAAAGTACCCGGATGAAAAGCATAGGGCCTGATAAGCTAAAGGCCAATATGCCTCCACCAATTGTGAGTGTTCAAACATCTTGTCGACATTGATTCTTGTCGACTGATTGAGCAATATCAAAACCACTGAAAACCCACATTACGAAATATATAAAATGGAAAGAAAACCGAGATGAGTTAGAATTCAATAATAGTTTATTAAAGTGTAAAGAATTGCAGCTGCCAATAGTAACTATGCTAATGTTCAAGCCATCTCAACAAACTGCAGTTCAAATTTTATCATATTTTAGCTTCTACCAAATTGATTCGAATTTATGGGAGCCAAAATCGATACACGTGAAAAGTATCCATCAACTGAGCTCTGCATTTAAGGTGCATTTTTAGGTACTAAAACCATTGAGGGTCAGCTAAACAAACAGAATCACAGCTCAGATATTCGAAATTTATCAAAAACCAGACATAATTAATCAATAACCTTGCTAATTGAGAAAGCAGAAAAAGGAGAAAAAAAAAAAA
>CACSLK010004199.1:3326251-3337366 GCA_902706635.1 Striga hermonthica
GTCCGACGTGGTCTCGACCCCGTTCATGATTAATGAGGATTTCTACTACCTAACCCTAGAAGGCGTGACCGTCGACGGTGGGTCGACTCAGTACCTCCGACCCGACGGGTCGGAGGACGAGGAAAACAAGGGCAACATTATAATCGACTCGGGGGCAGCATTGACATATTTGCCCTTGGAGATTTACGAGGGGTTGGAGGCGGATCTTGTGAAGGCAGTGAGCGGTCAGAGGGTTGACTCACCATACGGGTCGTCCAACCTGTGCTACCAGGGAGAGGATTTCCAAGCGCCATCGGTGGTGATGCATTTTAGTGGAGGAGCTGACGTGGTGCTGGAGCAGGATAACACATTTACTAATTATGGTCAGGGGATTATGTGTCTGACAATGGTGCCGATGTCACCGAATGACAATGGCCTTCCAATTTTTGGGAACTTGAACCAGATGAATTACTGGATCGAGTACGATATTGTTGGGAAGAAGGTCAATTTTAAAAAGAGCGACTGTGCAGCCGAAAGCGCCGCACGTTTGATTGGTTAAATAGTTTGTCTTGTCTTTTAAATAATTGCTTATGTATGTTGCACACTACATAAATGTCAGAAGGCAAAGTTCTATGGGCCTGTCCGTTTAGCCCTCAAAAATAATATACTTCAATTATCAATTTTCACATATTTTAATCACTATTTTTTTTTATCCGACAGTTAAACCTGAACCTATATTATCAAGCTGTTAAATTCCTAAACCCAGTACTGGTGTAATCGAATCGAACGGGTCAAGCTTGGTCATTTCGAGCTCATTTTCATTTACGTGCAAAGACTATACGTGTTCGCTCGTTTATTTTTTTTAGAGCTAAAAATCGTCTTCAGACTCGTACATTTAATTGTTCATCAAAGTTCGAGTTCGTTTGTGTTCGAATAATTTAGAACACAAACCTTTTAAATATGTTTGGTTAACTCGAAATATTTTCCTTTAAAATCATTTGAACTCAAAAATAAGAAAAATACATATTTCTTTTTTATTTATTTTATTATATTTTTTTATTAAAAATATCTTAAAACTATATAAAAAAATAAAATAAAATTACATTTAATTAATGTTAGCAAACATTATCTAACGTTCGCTACCGAGCTCATGTTCGTTCGATTATTAGACGAGTCTAATTTTTTGTTCGAACTCAACTCGATCAACAACAAACGAGCTATTGTCAAACACAAACGACCTCGAACGAATTTTTGTTCGCGAACTTTCGGTTCGTTAACAACCCTATTTGAACCTATTAGGCCTAGCCTGAAAGTTAATTAATATATTAGCCAATGCACCCCTCGACCATTCGGTATAAATAAATGTACTATCGTTGATTCGTTTATATTGATATAAATAACATTTAATACATAAAATTAGTTTCTGATATACTTGTTTTTGTTCATTATATAATACTCGACTAGTTGAATTTATTTCGTTCATCTGTAGATCTATTTATTTCCTTTCATTTTTCATTATGTTTTATCAATAGACGTGAATCTGACTTTTGGAAAATGATGTATAAGGACATGCACATAATTTTTCATTATTTGTTTATTAATAGATTCCCAATAATCTTGCAATTTTATAACTGATCCGGGTTTTATTTTAAGCAATTAGGTCTAAAAGAAATGTTTATTGGTTGGGCTTTTCCATAGGCCTTAGCCCGCAACAAGTTCCCAGTACGGTTAACTTAGAGCCCAATGAATATCTCAATCATTACTCTAATGCCAAAGGAAAGTTGGCCCAATGGGCCTATTTGTTAGCTCCTATTCGAAAAATTACACCCTCTATCTCTTTGTTTTAAATATTATAAATATATTCCCTTGCCCACGGTGGGCAGTGCCCACTAGTTTGTTTTATACGAAAAACATATTTTGAGAATACGTTTTTCAATTAAATTTAATTGAAAAACGTATTTTCAGAATACGTTTTTCATATAAAACAAACTAATTGACACTACCCACCGTGGGCAGATGAGCGGGACTGTTAAATATTATTTACATAATATGACTCTTGTGGTTTTTAATTATACTTCTTTTGTGGACGCTATTAATTTTTAAAATTAGACGTGGTTTCTTTTCTTTTATCTTTATTAATTGACGTATATTTATTCACCAATAATGTATTGACACGTGTTTTACAATAGATACAATTTGGACAAATGCAAATACATTAAGTGGTGGATGACTCCATAAAAAAAATCATCTGATGACTCCATAATTTTATTTTATCCATGTCTTGTATATTCAATTCTTTGTATAACACGTGTTATGACGACGTCATATTTGTACATGTATCATTCATCCAATAAAATAAAATATGAGATAGAAATATGAAAATGAAACAAAAGATCCAATCCCTCATATTTGTTTTGAAAAATTAGAGGTACAATCAACATTAAATTTATTGCACATTTGAATTATAGTATGTTTTCGATACAAAAATAATTACTATTTGTATCACAAACAAAAGTTAGTAATGGCGCCAAACATAAAGTCGTCCCGCTTATGTGACTCTACTTTTTCTGGTTCCATCCAATTCGAGCAATTGATGTAAAGTCGGGTATCACCTAAAGCAATTAAATATCAAAACCCGATGACATCATAGTGTCACTGCAGAAAACCGTAGCATAATCTACCGGAGGTAAATCCATCTTCCCCAGCAGCATAAAGTGCACAGCACCTCCACACACACACGCAGAGAGAGAGAGAGAGAGAGATTTTAGACGCCTGAAAACACCTCCAAACGCCGTCTAGCACTTCCCGGAGAATGGCGGAGGTTATCTCCCTCATGGACATCGATGGCGAGAATGACGACAGCCGGTTCCCGAAACCCAACACCAAGGGCAAAAACGTCGTCGTTTCAGCTGGTCCGGCGGACACCAAGGCCACCCCTTGGGTCGAGAAGTACCGTCCTCAGTCTCTCGAAGACGTCGCTGCGCACCGTGATATTGTTGAAACCAGTAAAATTCCTCTTTATTGTCTCCTCCCTGACTGTGTTTTTTGCTCTTCGGCATTTATACAAACAGTTGGTGGGCTTAACTGTAACGGCCCTCCGATGCTTTTGAATTTGAGCTTTGGGGCCAGTTATCGGAAATTTTGATGTTTGTTTTCTGATTCTGGATGTTTATACCTATGGTTGGAGAATTATTAGCATACTAGGGTAGTCGAGCTCTGATTTTGAAGGGTTTTTGGTTCCCCTCCTTTTGCAGTAGTTTACTTGTGCAGTGATAGTTCTTGTGCCTTATGTCAAATTTGGCAGCTCTTGTATCCTCAACTCACATAAATTTTAATGTTATCACGTAATTTATATCTGGAGCTTCCGTTTTCTTTTGAGCTGCTGTAATTTAGTTTTCTTGTTTTTTGGGCTCCAGTTGATAGGTTAGCAAATGGAAACAGATTACCCCATTTGCTACTGTATGGGCCACCAGGGACAGGGAAGACATCAACTGTCCTTGCATTGGCTCGTAAGCTTTACGGAAACCAATTGCACAATATGGTCCTGGAGCTTAATGCTTCAGATGATCGTGGGATTGATGTTGTGAGGCAGCAAATTCAGGACTTTGCGAGCACTCAGAGCTTCTCTTTTGGGTATTTTGCGTATCCCTAGGGCCAAATTATAAAATCTACTCTTAATGTTTAATACAGTAGTGACTAGTGAGTTAGCAGATTTTCTTGAGATTTATGGTCATAGGTTCTGTTTTGTAGTGCAAAGTCATCAGTGAAACTGGTTCTATTGGATGAGGCAGATGCCATGACTAAGGATGCACAATTCGCTTTGCGTAGAGGCAAGAACCTTTCGTTTCTCTTACGGCTCTGTCCGTCAATATTCTTTTTTCATTTTTCTCTTCTTATTTTGATTTAGGTTATATAATTTTGGTTCATGTAATTGCTTTGCAGTGATTGAGAAATACACAAAGAGCACTAGATTTGCTCTCATCTGCAATAATGTCAACAAGATCATTCCCGCATTGCAATCGAGATGTACTCGGTTCCGCTTTGCTCCTCTTGACTATGTTCATGTCATGGAGAGACTTAAGCATGTCATTAAAGCTGAAGGGTAGTTATTGAGCCATATTTATCCACACTTCGTAGTTGTTTGGACGGGTTTCAGTTTCAAAATACTAACTAGACTACTGATTTTCTTTTAAGTGTGCGTGAGTGCGCGCAAGTATGTTGTGTTCCATTCTTTTTTCTTTCATTGTTTTCTTTCTATCATAAGTTGTATATGGGATCATTGGTGATTTTGAGCTTATATCTGTTAGTCGCATATTTTGTTTATTCAGACTTGATGTTCCTGAGAATGGCATGAAAGCTCTTGTACGGCTCAGCAATGGTGACATGAGAAAGGCTCTAAACATTTTACAGGTTAACATCTTGCGCAGGCTTTTTATCAACTTTTGTTTACCTGCTGACTGTAGCTTCATTCCTCGACAAAAATTGAATTTGAAATGTGTGGAACTTTTTTGGGGTTACTTGGATTTATAAATCCAGTATCCAGGTCTTCTTTGTGCATGTCTCTCTCTATCTCCCTCTCTCTAATTTTACTTGGTGGTTTAAAGATGATATTGTTAAATGGTACAATAAATTGATGGTTTTGTGCAGTCAACACATATGGCTTCCCAGCAGATCACAGAAGAAGCTGTGTACTTGTGCACAGGAAATCCTTTGCCTAGAGACATCGAGCAGATTTGCCATTGGCTCTTAAATGAACCTTTTGCCTGTAGCTGCAAAAGTATGTCTGTTGTTGAACCTCTTGCACCCTCTGATGTTTTGGTATTCATCCATTTTATTTCTTTGCGATTCATGATATGCAGGAATCTCCGAAATCAAGACTCGTAAAGGGTTAGCTCTGCTTGATATTGTGAGAGAAATAACCATGTATGCACAACTATTCTTATCTGTTACGAATTGGATGTTTCTTTCTTACTCATTTGTTGCATATACTTAATATCAGGTTTGTTTTCAAAATCAAGATGCCACCAGAGATTCGGATTCAGCTGATTAATGAAATGGCTGATATAGAGTATGTATCTTTTCTTTTATTCTTTGTACATTTATGCTGATGACATATTAGTATCCTACTTAAATCCATATTCTTAGAACTAACCCAGTCCCAGCCTCGGGTCGATTTCTGGGTCACTAAAGTCAACTGCAAGGCCAGTGGGTCTCTTGAAAACATGACAATTAATTTAGAATGATAAAATATTTAAATCTTGCCTTTCATAGAAATGCTAATTAAATGGCAGATGCTATTTATCTCTATCTTTTCCCCCTTACATTCTTTTTGTATCCAAAGCTGGGAGATCTTCCAGTTTGGCCGAAGGGGCTTGTATATTTTTTACAATCGCTATTTATTTAAATTGTTCTTTTTTTTTGCATAAAATTTAGAAACTAAATCCGTTAGATGTGAACTTTACAGTTTAGAGCCTCACCATAACTAATTTTTAATCATAATATCATAAGAAACCCAAAAAGATAGTTTTTATGTTATCCCTGCTTTCAACGACTTCCCTTTTCGAATTGGGCAGAACTTACGGTCATTTTGATTCCTATATGGGATTTATCTTCAACCTTTGTATTAATTTTCCCATTATGATTTCGGGTGATACAGGTACAGGTTGACTTTAGCATGTAACGATAAGTTGCAACTCGGGTCACTGATTGCAGCCTTCACACGAGCCAGAGTTGCTCTAGTTGCTGCTGCCAAACAATGATGCATAACTTAACCGATGCCTTAATTTAAGGTTAGGAAAACTCAGTCATGTCTTTATATGTTACGTTTCGTTAAGTGCATTAGAAACCATCGGTTTGTTATTATCTGTCTAAGCAAAAATGGTACTTCTTTCACTCTCTTGGTTATGCTAATATGAGCTAGTTTTTTCCCTCGAGATCTTTTTATAAACATTATAAGCTGCTCTAGTTTTTCTCTTGGTTACAACTGCACATGCCGGGGGTACGTATGTTGGGCCAAGTTCTAATAGGCCAAAAGTATTTGTACCTTATGTTTTTCATCATGTACCACATCATGAGCTGCTGATAAGTACGTAATAATGTCTGTGTTGTACGTTTTTGTATGAAGCAGAGTGTGAACAGGACCTTCCAGAATGTGCGAAAATCTGATGCATTTTTTGTGTGTCATCGTTATCGGAATTGAAGAGAAGGATTTGATTGGATTTGAATTGCTACATTTTTTTATTTTTTTTTCCTATAAATTAAATGTTGCATTTTTTTGCTTATTATTTTCTATCACAAAATTCAAATCTTTCACATCAAGATTTCGTTTTCATACACAAAAAATTAAAAAATTAAAAGATATCATTTTCAAACACAGCTAGCGTACAATTTATTTTTGCATTTAAGAATTACTACGGTCTGGAAAGATGACTGTAGTGAAGCTATATATGATGTTAAAGGCAAACTGTAATGTTTGTAGTATTATGTTTATAATTTCAGGTTGATTCATAATGTGTGTGTGTGTGTGTGTGTGTCTATTTTCAAGATATTTTATTTTGTAGGCAGAAGAAATAAACAAATTCTAGAATGGGGCAGACTATAAAATATCTTCGAAGGTCAACTTTTTTAGAATTCAAATTAAGAAATAGCTAATACTATAAAAATAGGATATGCTACGGTCTACGAAACTATTCCGTCAGGTTTATAACTATTAGATTAACTATTCTCGACGGTTACATTATGTTGGGATTTGTAACCGTTAAATCAATTATGTCCGACGATTACATGATGATCTAACGACTGCAAATCCCGACTAGATGATTCCGGAACAATAACATTTCCCTCTAAAAACAAGAGTTTCCGTTAAAGTTGTGGTTAGCTCTGGCTTGCCAATCAGGTAACAAACCACAAGAACGATTCATATCAAATCATTTTTACTTTTTTAATAAAAAATAAATATTTATATTGTGAAAAATGTTAGCTCTATATTTTATTTAAATTGTTTTCTAGATATTTTACGGATTCATATATTTATTATAAAATTCCAGCTTCTATACTTGAAGATATTTCACATAATTCTCATATTTCACATCACATGTCAATTTCAAACAGCTCAAAAGGATAATAACAAGCAATGAACAATCAATTTCAAACAAAAATGGATAATAAATCCCATATTCGTAAATACGCATTTTCATTGATAATAACATGAAACAAAAGACAGACCAAAAGAAAATAAAAAATAAAAAGACTACAGTCTGCACCAAAATAATTAAATCTGATAGAAAATTACTTTAAAGACAAAAACAACTATACCAACACACACTAAACGATGCTGCACGTAGCATCCACGCTCCGACTTGCACGTGCCCAGTCATAGACCTAACTAAAAGTCTCCTGTGCCACGCGCCGCCGAGCCGAGTAGCCCCCCACCTCCTTCAGAACGGCTTGGTCATGTACGCGTACGCCTCGCTCATCGGCTCCATCTGATAGCCGCTGGCGAACTGCGACCCCACCAGCGCGCCGGCGCCGGCGCCCACATAGTCGAATGGGAAGTTGAGCGCCGAGCTCCCCCAATCGCCAAGATTCGGCGCACTCTCGACCTCCGGCGACAGCACGTGCTCCGAGGAGGCTGAGCCGGCGGCCGCGCGGAGATACTTGAAATCCTCGTACATCATCGGCATCGACTCTGGGAATGACGTCAGGATGTCGGGCTTGGAGTCCTCCTCCGACGTCAGCGCGCTCGCCAAGTCGTGACTGGTGGCGTGCGCCTCCGGCGTCGGCGGCTGCCGCTCGATGGCACCCTTCTTGTTGTAGATGCGGCAGAGCACCCAGTCGTCCAGCTGTACAGATTATATCACAGCAGTTAGATTTAATTTATTTATAAATGTTGGTAATTCAGTTAACTAATTAAGCATTAAATTGAAGTTGCTTTTTTGGGAACTACCGTAACCATTCTATTTGTAATTGGTACATAATCTAACGATTACAAACTACGACAAAATATGGTTCCATTTTTAATCGTTAGGTCATCATTTAACCGTAGGGGATAGTTAACGAAATATGGTTTCATTTGTAATCGTTAGATCATCATTTAACTGTAAGGAATAGTTAATCTAAGAGTTACAAATTACGACGAAATAATTTAATAAAGAATGTAGCATCTCCTTGCTTTATTATCATTAAACATGTACTACGCCATTTAATTAATTAATTTCAATTTATCATTCCCTCAAATCGAGATTTTAATTTTTTTTGAACCCACCCTTAGACTGTTGTTCTTCTTCCGGGCCGACCGGTCCACGTCGGCAAGCCGGTACTCATGCATGATCCAATTGGTCTTCTCCCCCTTGGGCGCCTTGCCGGCGTAGAAAACCAGTGCCTTCTTGATCCCGACCGGCTTCGGCCGCCCGATCGGCTTATCCGCCCCGGTCGCCTTCCAATACCCCCGGCCCGCTGCCCGGTTCGGCCTCGACCCGTTCGGGTACTTCCGGTCTCTCGGCGAGAAGAAGTACCACTCCTTCTCTCCGTACAGCGCCAGCCCTGCAATTAAATTTACAATTTAATAATTAATTAAAAATGTTCAATTAATCGATTAATTAAGCAGCTAATTAGATCGATTAACGCCTTAAAATCAGAAAACGCGCGATTTGATTCGGGTCGGGTACAAAAAAGTTTTCGAATAATCGATGAATCAGTTCGCTTCGGGTCGGGTCGAGGTACCTGGGAGCTCCCACGGGTCGTACTTGTAGAGATCGATCTCGGCGATGATTGGGACGGCGATCGGCTGCGACGCGCATTTCCGGCAGAGGTAGTGCGTCACTAGCTCGTCGTCGGTGGGGTGAAATCGGAATCCCGGCGGCAGCTGCAGATCAACGGTTGACATTTTTTTCCGATGCTCTTATAATCTCGAAAATTGGGGAAATTTTGGGGTGATTCTGTGAAACTTAAAACGCAAGGGACCGAGGGGAAATATATAGGGCGGAGGGGGAGGAGGGGGACACGTGGCTGGACGATTTAGAAGCCACGTGGGAGATAAGGTTTTTGGGACACGTGGCGAGAGGAAAAGCAGCGGGGATGGGTTTTTAAGTATTGTTTTGCTGGCGTCACTGCGTACGCATTTAAATTTGGACGGGTTATTTGAAATTTGTGTAGGAGGTGGAGTGATGTGTGAGCCTGTGAGGGTCAATCGACACGTGGGCGGGTCATGCAAAAGCAAAACGGTGTGGGATTTGGACCGAATTTGAGTTTGATCGAATTCGAGTCGAGCTCGAGTATGTTATCGATCTTGAGCCCAAATTTTCAAGAGTCGAACCGTTTGTCGAACGACTTGAAATATGCAGTAAGATATTTAAATATCCTTTATATATATAATTCACAAAATTGTCATAGGTGCATAATTTCTAGTTGTTAAAATTCTAGTCAAACTCGAGTCGGTTTCGAGCATCGAGACGATCTCAAACATCTTCATTTGTTTCACGAGTCGAGCTCGAGCGCCTTGTGCTCGAGGAGTGAAAAAAAAAAAGGTCTATACCGTCACACAATCATCATACTTTTTAAACACAAATAAATACGTTTAAATTGAAATGTGATAGTTAAAAACCACATGAATAAAAATAAAATATTTTATGGTATAGGTATTTATTTTTATTAAAAAAATAATAATACGTGCTGATCCAACTTATATAGTTAATTTGTTGATACATGAATTTGTGTATGTGTATATTATCCTTTTTATTTTTCTTTTCTCTAATTCTTTTTTATAGTTAAATTGAAACGTGATAGTTAGATTTGATTGTAATCAATTTTTTATTTTTTTTTTAAAAAAGGTTAATTAAAGTAATTTACCGTTTGGTGAAACAAAATTAATTAATTAAATACTATGAAAAAAGACAAATCAAGATTTCATACAGAAAGGTCACAAGCGAGGAACTTTCTTGAGGAGTTGAGTCGTGACTTTTGATTATAAAAAATAAAATAAAGTGGTCCAAATGAAGTGAATTTAAATGGTGCTTTTTCCCCACAATTTTATGGTCTTCATTTTAAATTCATATATTGGTCCACAAATATTGATTCATTTATTTATTTATTTTGACTCATATCAAAATAATCAATACAATATTCTCCCTTCATTTTTTATCCTCGGTGTTCTTTCCATGGCAATATAATGTGATATTATAATATCACTCATGAATTGTCTCATATTTATTATATAACGAAAATGGATCTAGTATATAAGCCTATTCGGTTACTACTCTCATCATCGATTAGTTTTGAGATAGAACCTCACTAAGGTGTACCTAGTGAATTGGAGACCAGCTCTATTCCCGGATGATCCGATCATGCAGGAAAAGAGGATTATCTTCATGATTCTCTGTTCCAGTATTACTGTATTAGTTCTCCCATTCAGTAGCGCCCATGCCTCATTGTGTTGTTCATTGTGCGCCATTGATGAAGAAAATCGAAAAATGTTGTCCACTACAGTGTTTTGTGACCCGGACCGGCTCGGCGGGTCGACCCGGGACCCGGTCGACCCGGAGTTGGAATCGGTCCGGGTGGGTTAATTGGACCGGGCAACAACGGACCCGGTCAAAACCCGGTCGACCCGGCCTTGACCCGGTCGACTCGGGGCATTGACCCGACTGGGTCAACCCGGTTGACCCGGTCTATATGTATTTTTTTTTTGTTTTTAAATTTTCTTTTTCTTTTTAAAAAAATAAAATTATGTATATATATTATATGATAAATATATACATATTATTACCACTTTAATCTATAAACTTTACATACAAAATATTTAAATTTATTATTTTTATGTATATTTATGTATCACAAAATACTCTATATATAATTTTATAAATTTTAAAATTAATTATCCAATTCAGCAATTGACTCGGTGACCCGGTAACCCGAAGACCTGCCCGGGTCGATTACCGAGCCGAGTTTAAAAACTATGGTCCACTGTACGCCATCGATGAAGGAATCCAAAAATTTCTAACAAGGCAAAAATATCTAACAAGGGCCACGAAATCTTCTAATAAATAAACTGTAGCACGATCTATTTTGTTGCTATGTCTAACTAAAATCCGTATAGTCAAGATACATATTTGATATTGATGTAATTTCATAAATTATATT
>CACSLK010004199.1:3363754-3383210 GCA_902706635.1 Striga hermonthica
TTTTTTTTTGGGGCCATAAGATGTATTGACAGTTTTTTAAAACACATCACATATACCATTTTTAATAATTATTAATTTTATAAAATATAGGAAATTATGAATTAATGCATGACTCAATTATATTATTTTACAAAAGTATTATACATGATTTGTGAACAAAATGTGAATTTTTTTTTTTGTTAATTCGTCCATGTATTGATCATGTATTGATGTATACATCTAATTAAATTATATTTAGCTTAGAACATGTGACATGTAATACTCCTGAAAATTTAAAATCACATCCGAGTTGTACTACTTATATTAATTACATACGCTTGGCTTCTTATATTTATTTTAGTTTGTGTTTATTTAACTTTCATCAATGTGATTTGATTTTCTTGTTATCGAACTTTAAAAAGTCAATACAAGAATGACATGCTTTAAAATAGAGACGATCAGAACTATATTTAAATTGAGCCAGTTGATACTTTATCTTCATAATCGAACTCGCTTCGGCAACAAAACCGAAAAGAGGTCGAGCTTGGCATATGGACTTCTTTGAAGAAGCTATGAGTATTGTTTTCAATGTTCTATAAATAGGGTTAAATGGTCCATTTGTAAAGCACTTGAACTAAATTCTTTTTATAGAACTCATATTATCCGAATTAAAATACACAAATATACAAAAAAACAAAAAAAAAAAACAAAAAAAAACTATGTTAATTTCGTTGCATAACATCATGATATAAATATACAATGGATAATATATTTTCTTTTTTAATTTTGAAGAATTACGATAAATTAGTTATCCCAATAATAAATTATTATTAGTAGTAATTATTTTTTATATATCAGTTGATTATGTAGTTTTCAAGGGGTAGACTATGTCGTAACAACCAATTATATAATACTCCCTCCTATTCATAATGAGTGTCGTTTAAGAAGTTGCATAGTTATTAAGAATATTTTTTTGCCGATAATAACTCTCATTAATGAGGATAAATATGAATATTTTGAGAAAAGATGAATAGTGAATATGAAAAGACATAGTGTATTTATTAACTAGATGAATGTAATAATGGAAAAATATGTACAAAATATCCAAACGACATTTATTTTGTTAATAGTTAAAAATGCCAAAATAACATTTAAAAAGAATAGCAGTTAGTATTAAAGAAATATTGCTTAATTAGATAAAGAAAATATTAATTATAGAATAAGTAGTTTAAATGATAATGCCCACCGTAAGTAGGTGAGCATTACTGATATTTTACAATAATTTTGTTACAGCTACATAACTTCTTTATACAACTTGTTGTGAATTTGTAATTAGTTAGTATAAGTATTAACTATGACAACGGAGTTAAAATTAACATTGTACTTAAATAATACTAATGGTTTGTTTCAATAATTATATGAGAGAAATGAGTGATATTTCTTTTTTTATTTTTTCATTAATGATATAGTCCACTTTTATATGGATAAATATAATTGGTATTTAATTAATGAGAAACGTTACGGTCTCGTTACAGAACAATTCAATCGATGTTTGTAACTGTTAGATCATCATCTAATTGTCGGGATAGTTGATCTAACACTTACAAATACTGACAGAATGATTCCGTAACGAGACCGTAGCATCTCCCTTAATTATATTAACCATTCTTATGCAATTATCAAAATTCAATTTTTTGTATTGATTAGCTTTTATTGCTATGACTCACGAAAATTTATTCAAGCACGAAAACTCTCACACAATCTAAAAAAATCTGCAAAATAAATAATAGCCTTGAAATATGGGCAACAAATTTTAATTCATCATAACTTGAGGGACCAAACACTAATATCACCATTTTTCAGTTTTTCACCCAAGCTGTGAAATTTCAGCAGCTCACACACACCAGAGTAAATACCCCAATATAGAAGAAGCTGCTCTTCCCCTTTCCTCGTCCTCGTACCACCACCCTCACCTTTCTCTCTCACACACTCACACACACAAAGAGACACAATCCCAACTCTCACTCCATCTCAAGGCCCCACAAATTCTCTCCTCCCCTAACCCCTTAAACCCCGCAAACGTCCATAAATCTCTCTTGATTTTCCCCCTTTTTCAGCTATGCCAGCTTCCTCATCAGGTACCCCAAAACCCTTAATATTGTAGTTATCTATTATTTTATTTTGTTTCATTTTCCGTCTGTTCGCGCGCATATGTGTTCTATATGTGTTCGTGTGTTTAAAGATTGTGTCTTTTCTTTTGTTTGTTTGTTTGAATCGAAGCTCGAGATTTGGGGCCATTTTTCAGTTCATGGGCTGGTAAAAATGAAAGAGCTTGTTGTGAGATTCAGCTGAAAAAATCTTTAGTGCGAGCTGCCCGTTTGTGAGATAAATTGGAGGTGTTTGGGTTGTTTTTTTTAGGAGAGTTTCGTGGGTTTGTAACTGGCGGGGCCTTTTGTAAATTTGAAGCTTCGGCTTTTGTTCGCGTTGTCTCTCTTTATGTATTCTTGTCAGAAATCGTTTCCCTTTGCTAAATTTAACTCAAAGTTGTGTTCTTTCGCTTTATAGATGACAGATGTAACGATTAATTGAATAAGGATTGTTGCGAATCAATTTGCTCTGATTAGAGTCGGTGACGATTTATGTTCCAAATGTTTTACGAACCGTAATCTGTGGAGCGGGTTGGGAAATTAATTTGCTTCGAAATTTGAACTAGGATGGTTTGAATCATAATCTGATTCCTTTTGTGATTTTTATTCCTTGTTTTTTTTCTTTTCTTTTTTGTGTTGTTCAGAGGCAAGGGCAAGGTGGAGAAAGCGGAAAAGGGAGCAACGGGCTGCACGTAAATCCAAGCTGAAAGAACTCGAGAATAATGATGACACGCTCGAGGAAAATGAGGATGAGGAAGACCCTGATCTGGACCCACCACAGAACCATCTAGAAACTGAAGATGTTCCACACAAAGTAAACCAGATTTCCCGAGAGAAAGAGAGAGAAAATCTAGCCGATGGCGGGCTGAGAATTTGTGAGTTCCCAATTGCGGTCAAAAGGGTGGTGAATAGGGCTCACTCGTCTGTCTTCCGAATTGTTGAGACCGAGAGGGCTGCAAGGAATGGAGAAAACGGAGGGCAAGGACAACCTGGCGTGCCCGTTTTGGAAAATATTTCCTATGGGCAGCTGCAGGCACTCTCTGCTGTGCCTCGTGACAGCAGTGCTTTGTTGGGGGTCTTTTTGGATGAGACTGAAAACGGGTCAGTAGTCATCGCGCCACCTAAGATAGTTGCGGGCAGTGGTGTTTCTAAACGGCTCGGGAGTGCGGGTCGTGTCCATATCGTGCCAGTACATTCAGGTTGTGCTTCTGCATTGTCCCATTTTAGTGTTTTCTGATTTATTGTGGTTGTTAAAGGGGATGCTTGGATACAAAATGTTTGATTTTTGTTTTGGGTTTTCTGGTTTGGTATGGTTAATTTTTTTTTTTAAAAAAAATGGTATGGTTAGTTGTTAGTGATATTTTAAGTTTATGTAAAATAATATTTAAAATAAGATAATTAAAGTTGATTTGATGTAAAAGTAGGAGAAAGATGATGTGAAGTGATTGTTAATTAAAATTATGTGAGTGGATGAATAGTGAATTAAAGTTGATGTAATGTGTAATAATGATTGAGTGTATTATTTAATTATATTGATAATATTGAGGGTGCTAGAGTTAATGTTGAGTTAAATTTGAAAAAAAAAAAGTGGGTTAAAAATGATTGAATTTATTTTGGAAAAATTTTGTATCCAAGCATAATGTTTTCTTATTCCCTTATTGAAACGCCAACGACTAATTGAGATGTATATAGCTTTGATGTTACTCTTGAATTTGTGTATAGAATTTTGCATGTTCACTTTAGTTCATGTATTCAAGGATAATGACTCAACTCAGTATGGTATGGTACTTTTTAAGTAGTAAATCGAAAAAGTGTAAGATGTGAGCTCAAGGAAACTAAATTTTCCTTATCCTTTTCAAACTATGTTCGCAATCTCATGTTGTTGAAATTTTTTTTGGGAAAGCCGAAATGTTGTGTGGAAACCCCAGCACTTTGAATGGTTTGCCTATTATTTACTGTTTAAAATCTGTTTTTCTACATTGTTTTTATTTCCATATGCAATATATTCAAGTTACAGTCGAATAAGTTTTTATTCTTTCACCAGTTGTTATGTATTCCAACTGTTTATTTGCGCAGAATGGTTCTTGCCGAATTCCGTGCATAGATTGGAGAGACAAGTGGTCCCACACTTTTTCTCCGGAAATTCTATCGAGCACACCCCGGAAAAATACGTGGAAAATCGCAATCTCATCGTTGCAAAGTACATGGAAAACCCAGAAAAGCACTTAACTATTGCCGATTGCCACGAACTAGTTTCTGGTATAGATACCAACGATTTAGCCCGAATCATACGTTTTCTTGATCACTGGGGAATTATCAACTACTGTGCGAATCCTCTTAAGCACGAGGCCCATAAGGAAGGGACATATTTATGTGAGGATGCTAATGGAGAACTCTGCGTGCCCTCTACTGCTTTGAAATCTATCGACAGTTTAATCCAGTTTGAAAAGCCCAAGTGCAGGCTTAAGGCTTGCGAAGCTTATCCAGAACTTGCATGCAGAAGTGAACCGGACACTGACTTTGACTTTACTATCAGAGAGAAATTGTCTGAACATGAGTGCCGTTTTTGTGCTCGGCGTATTCCCACGATGTTCTATCAGTCTCAGAAAGAGGTAATTAAAATGGGTTTATTTCGAAGTTTCAGATTGCTTTCGAATGCAGCATTTTTTCATGTTTTACGGCATATTTTTTTACTGGATTCATGGCTTATGCTTATGAACTATGAATGTTTTGTGAATGTTTTCGCATTAATATTTGCTTTGTTATGCATGCAGTGATACCTGGGACTGATTAGCTTTGTCCACATTATAATATTAAAAAAAAAATGAAATCATTCCTTTTGTGTGTAAGAGCATGCTAGAGTTGGAGTCCTATGACTTAAATTCTTCCCATGGAGTCAAATTTTCATCATATTGTCATAATCAGTATAGTGCAGATGTGCATACTTTATATGATGCCTAATAGCATCTAATATCACGACTTTTGTCGAAATTGGTTAATTTTTTATTTTTTAAATTGTTACGAATATCTCAACCTTTGATATTTTTCAAAACTATTTACGATCATCGTCTTTCAGTGACAAGAAACTGATGTGGCCGGTGCTCGACGGTTCTTAGGTGATTTAGTTAAAATAAAATATGCTTTGGAAATACTTCATTTGGTTAATAATCATGACTTCTCTCAAATTTGCAAATAAAATCACAACTTTTTATTTTTACTTCGCTTGCAAAATGATTCAAATCGAAAACCATATAGCTTAATTGTTGTGGATTGTATTCTAATTAATTTTGTAGATAAAAAATAAACACTCAGATTACTAGCAGAGAACTATGATGATAGTGTTAAAACAAAACGAAAACAAAAAAGAAATAGAAAAAAAAGTGTCATTGGCTACCACCGAGTCAAATGGAGAAAGATTGGCTACGAGCACGTGAAGATTTTTCTTTTTTGGAAAATTATGAAAAAAGCTAATGAACCACTCTTTAGAATTTTCATGACAAAAATTGGAGCAGCAAATTTTTTTTAATATATAATCACATGACAAGTTTCTTATGCGTGTTGATTGCAAAATTTAGAGTGGAAGCAGTATTAGCTTCACATAGCAAATTAAGGCGGTGGTATTTGTTGATATCTTGTCTTTATTTTCGACTCTGCAGAAAGCTCCAAAAATTATTGGTAAAAGTTAACTACTACATCATGGTTTTTGATTCCTAGAAAATACATGTACAGATCAAAATTATGTCATGGCTGCTGAATGACTTAATATTTTCTGTTAATTTTATTTTGTGCATAATCATTTTCTTTGATAGGTTGATGTTGTGTTGTGCCTGGATTGCTATAACGAGGGAAGATTTGTTGCGGGCCATTCTAGCCTCGACTTTTCCAAAATTAACTCCATGAGCGATTATGGAGATGCAGATGGGGATAGTTGGACTGACCAGGAGACTTTACTGCTGCTAGAAGGATTGCAATTGCACAACGATAACTGGAATAAAATTGCAGAGCATGTAGGCTCGAAATCGAAAGCACAATGCATTGTGCATTTTGTACAACTGCCTTTGGATGGTGCTTCGTTGGAGAATATCGATGTTGAAAGTACATCCGGGTCATCCAACTTGTTGGGCCAAGATGATGGTCACGAGAGATGCGAATCGAATTCCAACGGTTGGTTTTATCTTATTAGAGCCATTTTTTTCTTTAACAAAAAAATAAAAATTTTAGTTTTGGATGTTATCAACCATAACTTTTTGATTCCTTTTGAATTGTTGTTTTGAATTTCGTAAAAAAAAGTCCTTTTCGTAGCAAAAAGGTCCCCTTTCGAATTTGCAAAAAATGTTGCAATTTCGTTTCTTATGTATGATGTATGGTTGAGGACCTTTTTTTCCCTTTTTTGCAAACATAAGGTACGAAAATCAAAACGGGACGGAAAAGTTAGGGTAGTAAAACGGCTAAAATTGCAATTTTTTCTCTTTGTTTTTTTTTTCCTTGTGTTCACGTTGGTGAAGTATGATGAGTTGTATGTTTGGATTTCGACTGTAATGCAGGGTTTGGCGAGCAATCAGATGATCTGGAAAGCAAATTTCCTTTTGCGAAATCCGAAAATCCTGTGATGAATCTGGTAGAATCTTGAATCTAGCGTCATGCCTTCCACTTGTTTATGTTTGATAAAACTAGCTATAAGCTATAAGTTAGCTAATAGCTTATAAGTGAATTTCTAGTTCAAATTTATGATAGTTTACGGCTTATGGCTGAAAAACTAGCTGATATGTTCAGCTGAAATAAAAATTTCAACGAGCTTATTTGAAAAGCTACCCAATTTTATGAAATAAGCTCGAGCTTTTAGAAAAACTCGTCCTACCAAACCAAACTTATTTGTATAAAAAAGCTTATATACTGGGTATGTTGATGATGTTGATGATTGATGATAAGCTAACAAAATAAGCTACAAGCTAGCTTATATTGTTTACCAAATACATTACAACTTACCTTTTCGCAAATAAATTCACGCGCAATTTCTGGATAAAAATTTAAAAAAAACGTATTTTTAAATGGAAATTTATTCTAATATTGTAGGTAGCATTTCTTGCTTCTACACTCGGGCCAAGAGTTGCTGCTGCATGTGCTCATACATCTTTAGCATCGTTATGCAAAGATGACAGTAAGGAAGGGAACCCACGTGGCGAGATTACGAATTCTAATAATAAAGGTACTTCACATATTTTTTTTCTTTTTTTGGTCATTTTATTATGATTCTGTCTATTTATGTTCCGAGTAATACCTTTGAAGGTTCCGGAAGCCAAAATGACGAGCAGACTGTTAGTTTATCTGCTGAAAAAGTGAAGGCGGCTGCAAAAGATGGTCTTGCAGCTGCTGCTGTGAAGGCAAAGCTTTTTGCCGATCACGAAGAGCGTGAAATCCAGAGGTTATCTGCTAATATCGTAAATCATCAGGTACTTTTTTTTTTGGGTAAATCTAAACTGAAATTCAACCGATTTGTTCTTGTGTTTTTATGTCCATTGCATATGGAGCTGGAAGAGTCATTGTTGACAATTCTCCTGGCATAGTGCTAATAATGGACTAGATCAAAATGGCTCAATTAAATTCTAGTGCTTCTTCTATTAGTGAAGTTTCTAGAAAAAATATATCAAACGACGCAACGCACCTTGAGTCGCTATGGAAACAGCCTCCTTGTATAATTACAAGGGTAAGGTTTGCGTACAATTGACCCCCAGACCCCAACCTGTTGGGAATATACTGGGTATGTTGATGTTGATGATGTTGATGTTGATGTTCTTGTGTTTTTATAATAGGTTGTATACATGAAATATGTTAGCCAAACAGGTACAGAAGAAATTGGTGAATAGAGGATATTCTATGTTTATTCGGTTAAAATTACAGAAGGTCCACTTGAGGTTTGATCTAATGGAAGAACGAAAACCGCTAACATTCGAAATTACTCATAAGCCCCTTGATTTCGACCTTAATTCAAATCATAATGACTTGTTTGTGATTTTGGAAGCTGATAACTGGAATTGAAATTTCCAAAATTTGGTGGTGTTTGGTTATTCTTTAGATTTTTAGCTTGAATTTTTGGATTGCAACTTTTGTACTGTATATTAGTAAAACTTTTGTCGCAACAAATCTTAAATCATCCAGGGGAAACATATTTTCATATGATAGTGATACTGAACAATATCATGAATACTTCGTAATTTTCTTTCAAAATAATAAAAAGAATTCTGAATTTGACAATTTCCATAACATTTATGAAACATTTTCGCGTAAAATACTTCACTAAAATCAAAATTCTCAGCCTTTTAACGTATAATTCCTCTCTCCAGCTGAAGAGATTGGAGTTGAAGCTAAAACAGTTTGCCGAAATCGAGACGCTGCTAATGCGAGAATGCGAACAGATGGAGAGAACAAGGCAGAGAATTGCTTCCGAGCGGGCCCTCATGTCCTCGGCCCAATTCGTGCCCGGAGGAGCATCCTGGCCCATGGGCCCACCGAGCGCCGGCCTGCTAACGCCAGGGAACAGCAGCAGCCAGCAGCAAGTCCACATGCATACGAACATGCACCACCAACAGGGAATCTTTAGGCCCGGCCCAAGATTCCCTCTTTCGGCCATGCAACCATCAGCATCAGCATCTAATTCAAATTTCAACCCTCCTTCGAACTCACAGCCTGCCCGATGCTTAGGCCCGTGACCAGGACGAAAAATCCCGTTTATAGGATGAGTGTGAGAGGGCAAAAGACGTTTTGATTATAAAGAGGGCTGTTTGGATTGATTTGTTTGAAGGGAGCAAATTTGGGTTTAGAAAATGTATCTCTGCTACTGATTTTTGTTGCTAAGGCATTGATGAAATTGGTGAATGAGAACAAGTGGTGTTTTAGTAGGGAAGAGTGTATTCTTGAGATGTACAGTGGAGCTGTTAAATGAAACGAGCTGAGCTGCTTGTGAGCCATGCTCGGTTTGACTCGGTTTTGACTCGTTTGATAAACAAGTCAAACTTGAAATTGAGCTTGACCTTGATAAGAATCGAGAATATTATTTTTTACATAATTTTTTTTTTTTTTTTTTTAATTTGGCTTGTTTACACTCATACACGTTGGAACCAATTGAATGACACTTGATTTGAAAAAAAGCTTTCTTATACAATTCTTTTGTACAATTACGATGTGGATGGTTGTAAATGAAAATTTTAACTGATTGTCAACCAAATATAGCGTTGCCCTTTCCTTTTTACCGTCAGTAATTGTGGTCAATAGTGTTGTTAAATTAAACGAGGTGGGCTCGGCTCGTCTTGATCTCGAGGTCATAATGAGTCTAGCTCGCTTATTTGAAGCTCGAGCTCGGCTCGATAAAACTCAAAAATATTTTTATAGTTTGGATTGTCAAAATTCGAGAACGGCTCGTTAAGGTTCGAACTCGACTCGTTAATAGTGATAAACGAGCCAATCTCGGACTCGATTTTTGTCTCATTTATTTAACAAGCGGAGCTCCTCAGCTCGTTAAGGGTTCGAGCTCGAGCATCTTAAGCTGGAGCCGATTCGGCTCGTTTATAGGACTAAGCCACGTCAGAATCGGACGTAATCTCCAATTCTTTTGTAAGTGATCTAGCATATTTAAGGGCATCTCCAATGGTAATAGTTATTACTAGCTATATAGTCAGCTGACATGGATGTGAGAGATAAGAAAAATAATTATTTTACACTATTGGACCCACATACTCCTCTCACATAATATTGGGCTACGTGAAATAGATAAGCTATTTGTTAGTAGCTAGTGACTAATCTCTCTCTTACTTTTCCCCTGTCCACGTCATAATAGATAGTCAAATAGCTAACCATTGGAGACACCCTAAATATACACAATTCGAAAACTGATAAATGGGTAAGTTCAATTTCAGCATTTCGAATTCGATTCAATATTTTTTAACCACGATAAGTGTCGGGATTCATGACTATAAATTTCAAAGAACCCATATTAAAGAATATTAATGTGTCAATAAATTTCTTTCAACTAATTTTAATTGGGAGTTGTTAATTGTGTACAGGATTTCAGAAGTCATCAGATTTCATTTAACTTGGGTTAGTCCTACAAACGAGCCGAATCGGCTCCAGCTTAAGATGCTCGAGCTCGAGCGCTTAACGAGTCGAGCCGAACTCCGCTTGTTAAATAAATGAGCCAAAAATCGAGCCCGAGATTGGCTCGTTTAATTGGGTTTGTTTGATATTTAGTTGATAGGATTAATGGGGTTTCATTAGCTTGTTTGACTAGCAATTTTTATTAGCGATTTCTTAAATAAGCATTTGACAAATAACAGAAATATAGAATACTTACGTTATATTTTATATTTTTGAATATTCTCTCTAATTTTTTTAGCTTTTTTTTAAAATTAGCAATTGGGTCTAAAACGCTAATCAACACGTTCGTTAGCTAACCATAACGAATTTGATTGGTCAAACATTTAAATGTGACTCAATTCTCTAATTTAGCATGCTATATTTTTCCAAATTTGTTTACCATCCAATTTACCGAATCTTGTGTTGCAAAAATTTGGACCAATAATTTTGGTAATACCATAGTGAAAAAAAATAATATATTTTTGTCATATTTTCATAAACTTGTTTCGCAAATCAATGTAGTGTGACTCTCGTTATTATATAATGTTCGAGTTTTTTTTTTAAAAAAAAAAAAAAAAATCACATGTGACTTCAACAAAAATAATAACCCGTGTTGTATAAACATTAAATGATTAATGAAGGAAATGCCCAAACACTAGCTTGATTGAATTCAAAATTTGATTTTTACACTATAATTTAACCAATCAATCACTTATATATGCTAATAAAATTTCATATTGTCCTTTTCATGCAATAGCAATTTCATATTTTTGTCACATTATTGTATTATTTTTAAGGCCTCGTTTGGAGTAAGTGAAAAAAAAAAAAATCTTCTTTCCCCTATGCAATACATACACATTATTGGGAAATGCTACGATCTCGTTATGAAAATATCCCGTCCAGAGTTGTAACGATTGGATACACATGTAGTTAATCAGTAATGCTCACCTACCCACGGTGGGCACATGTTAATATGTCTACCGCTTATGTGGCATGCACATATTGGTGATTTATTTTTTTGAACATATTAACATCACCAATGTGTGCATGTCACATAACCCGTGGACATATTAACATATAACCACCGTGGATAGAGGAGCATTATCCTGTAGTTAATATAAAATATCAAATAAACGGTTAAAACACCCGACAAGATGGTTGCATAACAAAGATCATAGTATTTCCCCCACATTATTATTATTCCTACGACACCAAAAAAAAGTACGCTTCAAATTTCGAATTCAAAAATTTGCACCTCTCTCTAAAGTCACCTTACCGTCATACTCCTATTAGCCAATCACATTCCTCCAATCTCAACCCCCATTGGTCCGTCACAAAATTATCCGTCACAGCAAAAACAATCTCAATTCGAAACAGACAAGCTCTCGTGGGCCCCCACCTCTGTACGCTCCTAACGTATACCCGAATCCGATCGGACGGTCAGGATCGCATCTCAGTTCAAAAATCGCCATCTCCCTCACTTTTGCCCGCTCTCAAAAGCAAGCCATTAAAACCCCCCAACAAAAAACGGATAAAAATCCCTGTGTGTAGAGACAATTCTTCAGTTAAAGAGACGATTTTGAGTTTCGATTTTGTAAATAATGGCGAGCACGGCGGGGGCGAGGAGGTCGACGACGTCGTCCCTGGCGAAGAGGCACGCCTCTGTTTCGGAGAATACCGGGAAGACGGCGGTGGCGGCGGCCGCCGCCGCCGCGAAGAAGCGACCGGCGCTGGCCAACATCACCAATCAGAGGCATGGGGGTGTTCCTCAGGGTTCGGGCCGGGCCCATGTTCCGGAGTCGTCGAAAATTGTACGTTTGCGACTCGTATCAGCGGTTTCTTTTACCCTGTTTTGGATTTTTGTGGCGTGAGGGATATGGCGTGAATTTTGGAAGTTTCTTGGCTCGTCTGTGGGTTTGGGTTTGTGATTCATTGTGTTTAATGCAATTCTTGGTGAAGATTAATCAGTTTTTTTACGGGGTTTTGATTTTAATTTAGGTGAAATTCAACTGCATTTTACGTATTCTGTTGCAGCGGAATTGTGTGCATTTGAATTTGATATAAAGTGTTCTGATGCTTCTACATTGTCTTTACTTTATCTTTGTGATTTTATCGTGTTTGATTCATTTCTTGGTGAAAATTTACCATTTTTTTTTTTTACGGGCTTTTGAGTTGTTCTGATGCTTCTGCAGTTAGATTTTCTGGAGTTGCAACTCAAAACTGAATTGGATTTCATAATCATTCTTTACACGGGTGCCGATTATCTTGATCGTAATGTGCTTAAAATCGACACAAAACTTTGATGGATTACCCTATTCAACACTTAAGTTTTTCTATATATTGCTTTCTAGGTGAATCTGCTTTTACTTAAACATGATTTGCTTCTTGTTACTACTTTTCATCTCTAACAAAACACTGTGTGCAGTATAAATATGACTTCAAGAAATCGTTTTCAGTTTTAGCCATTTTTAGGCAATGGGCAGTTCTGTGTTCATAGCAATATATGCTGTCTATGACAAAAAAGAATATTATATGATTGATTCGAATAAAATCGAATTCTTCAGGTGCCCTGTTCCACGAAAATCGCGATCAATAAGAAGGGGACTTTGGCATCAAAAAACGCGGTTAATCTGCCACAAACTTCAACTGTAAAGCAAAATGTGGCTGCCACAGTTCGAGCTGCTACATCTTTACCAAAGAGTGATGTTATGCTCTCTAAGCCTAATGTAGCCTCGATTTCATACAGTGTGGAACTTTCTGTAGATAAATCCGATTCGTTGTCCGTATCTATGGATGAATCTATTTCCACCTGTGATTCCCTTAATAGCCCGAATATCGAATACATGGATAGCGATGATCTAGCTGCAGTTGATTCCATCGAGCGGAAAGCATCCAATTCGCTGTGCATATCGAAAAACGAGGAAGTTGCAGGTTTTTTTGTACTTCTTCACAATCCTTCGATATATACTTTTGCTTTGTAGTCCAAAAGCTTGAATATTGCAAGCTGATTTGTTTGTTAATGTTTTGTAGGAAATATGTGCAAGCGTGATTTTCTTGCAGCAATAGAATCGGATGAGAGAATTGTGGACGTTGATGAGAATATGGATGATCCGCAGTTATGTGCAACAATCGCGTGTGATATCTACAAGCACTTACGAGCTTCCGAGGTTTGAATTTTTTTATCTTTTCGATTACTTATTATGAAGTGTTGTAGCCTTTTATTGGTTAATAATTAACTGTAACTATGTTTATGTAATTTTCTTTGATTAATGTATCGTTCTTTTATCTGCAGGTAAAGAAAAGGCCAGCTACTAACTTCATGGAAAAGGTGCAAAAGGACATTAATGCTAGCATGCGAGCAATTCTCATCGATTGGCTTGTTGAGGTAAATTTTGTTCCGCAAAGTCTTTTTTCCCTTTTGCATGTCGATGTGAAAAACTTGATATGTTATCGTCCATCGCTTTGGAGTTCTACTGTTTACATATTTTTTCGAAAAGCATTAACATTAAATTAAGTTGGAATTACAGGTTGCAGAGGAATATAGGCTTGTTCCGGACACATTGTATCTGACTGTTAACTACATTGACCGTTTTCTTTCGGGAAATGTTATGGATAGACAAAGATTGCAATTGCTTGGCGTGGCTTGCATGATGATTGCCTCGTAAGTTTTTTTTTTTCGAAGTTTTATTCTTTATCACTGCATCTAATAATGGCTAATAGTACATAAACGCGCGTACTTTGCAGGAAATATGAAGAGATTTGCGCGCCTCAGGTGGAAGAATTCTGCTACATAACCGACAACACATATTTCAAAGACGAGGTATTTTCATTATTTTTCTCTCTTTTGTTTTGTAACTACTTTCTTTACTTAAAGAAGTTCGATTTTTATTTTTCAAGGTTCTGCAAATGGAGTCCGATGTATTGAATTACCTGAAATTCGAAATGACAGCACCCACGGCTAAATGTTTCTTGCGGTAATAATTTAAGTTAATTTGTATCTCTCTTTATTCCAATTTATCTCAGAATTTCGAAATAAGAGATGTTAAGTTAACTTCTTACAGGAGGTTTGTTCGTGCCGCACAAGGTCTCAATGAGGTATGAAAAGCATCAATCACGGCATTGAGAAAAAACTGAATGTTTATTATCTTCCGGGATTTCGAGTCTAAAAGTATTATATAAAATGGCTAATTTTTCTAGGCTCCTTTACTGCAATTGGAGTGCTTGGCGAACTACATTGCCGAGTTATCTCTACTCGAGTACAATTTGCTATGTTATGCACCATCGATTATAGCAGCTTCATCGATTTTCTTGGCCAAGTTCATTCTTTTACCTGCCAAAAAGCCCTGGGTATGTATAATATCATGTGATATTTATTTTACTTCATTTTTTTTTTTTTTGCATTTCTCTTTTTCGGTTTTTTCTAACTTAATATCGTGTTTAATATAAAATGCAGAATTCGACTTTGCATCATTACACACTTTACCAGCCGCATGATTTACGAGATTGTGTGATGGCATTACACGGGCTATGCTGTAATAACCATAATTCTAGTTTGCCTGCAGTTAGGGAGAAGTACAGTCAGCACAAGGTATATATGATCTATATATATAATAAAATGTTTCTGTCTATTTATTCTATAAGATCTTGGGTTTTTCAATGTATAGCTAAGATCAAAACAACTTTCTTCTCTTCGTTCGAAACAGTACAAATTCGTCGCGAAGAAGTACTGCCCTCCATCAATACCTTTGGAATATTTCGACAACTTTTAGCAGTTAAGCCGAAGTCTCCTGATGTTGTTTTCCAATGTTCTGTTGGATGGATTTTTCTTTTCTTTTCTTTTCTTTGTAATTCTTGAGCAGCTGGGAGCCGTTCGATCAAACAGGATTCAGGTGACCGATCGACATTTTATGATGGATAATAACATTTTTAGTTCAGCTGGTTTTAGATTTTAGACCTTAAAATAAAACATTTATTCATGTACAGCTTTAGTATTTGATTTTCCAGAGATTTGTCATTTGCTATTCTCCTTCCTTGTTCTCAGTTCAGCCATGAAACATTTTTAAAAAATGATATTTAATAGATAAAATAAAAAAAGCCAAATTAAAAAATTATTATTGTAATAAAAAAATTAAATTGTTAATAAACTGTGAAAGTTAATGTAATTGTAATTTGAAAAAAAAAATGTAGATATATAAATAAAAATTAAATTTATAGGTGAAATTTGGTTCAATATATAGATCATTTGGGCTTGAGAATTAAGCCCATGAATTTTGTTTCCACTCCATCTACTGCTTAACTACGGCAAACTATTATTTCAAGCCCATTATTAAACATAGATCCTCAAAAGCCCACACGTGGCCCGACAAGACAGCGTCAACAAAGAGTCAACAACCATAGTCAACGCTAAATAGTCAACTTAGGGTGAACATCTAGACATGTCCACGGGCCGAATCGGCCCGCGAACCGCACCGGCCTAGCACGAACCAGGAATCCTAAGGGCCGGTTCGGTAAACCGGACCCGTAAGGTCGCGGTTCGGTCGTGATTTCATTTTTTGTACTTTGGTCCCGCCGGTCCGAGCCGGGCCGGGTTGGACGACGTGCCACATTGTTAAAATTTTTTATTTTTTAAGGGTCGTCCCGACCCGTGAACAGCTGGGTCAGTGAACTGGCGGTTCAGGCCGATTTATAGAACCGGCCCTTGATTCTTAGCGGACCGGTCGCGAGCCAGGTGTTGGAAGGCCTGTGGCCTGGCAGGCCGGGCCGGGCCTTTGCCCGTTGGCTGGCCACCACTATGAACATCAAGTGGTAGACCCGAATCTCATGCTTTTTTGAAAAGTGATTTGATTGATTGGTCACTGATTATTTCATTTACTTTTATTCAGTTTAATTTTGTTTTTTATTTTATAATACTGGTGCAGTCAACCACACTTTGACGGTCTTTTATCTCAGGTACAAGTAAAATTAATTTTAGTTTGCTCCGATATTTTTTATTAGTATTTTATAATTGATTATTTATTTAAAATGATTATTTTTTCACAAAAATTATATTAAATTAGTAAATGCCACCTCATATTTTTTCTTTCCTTTTTTTCTTTGTTCTAATTTCTAAACGTTTTAAGACGAGTCAACATGTCATACTTTTTTTTTTTACGAAAATACATACTTATATTTTGAAAGCTCACACTTTTGTTTATGTTTTTTTTTTTAATATGACATTTCAGTTTAAAAGTATGTAAATTTGTTGAAAAGAATATAATAAATCATACAGGTTACACATATTTACGCTCCTCAAGGTTATAGTTTATAATTAAACCATGTATATTCCACAGTCCACACCATATGAGAAATCAAATTGAATTTTTTTTTTTAGTACAAAGAAAGAAGACAAATGCTTAAGACAGGACTTGTGGGGGGTACGACACCCCTCTACTATCATGCTCTATCCATTCTCGTAGCCCTGGGGGAGGGACAGTAAATCAAATTGAAATTTAAAGTGGTTATTGACTTCTTTGGATATTAGCAAAACGCAAATATTCCTGTTATGTTGTCTAACCGTTAAACAATAATAACTTCTTACTAAAAGTGCATATTTATTCCATTAAATATCATACAAATGTTTACATTATAGTTTTAGTATGAAATTGAAGGATGAAAATATATAAATCCGTTGTCTTAGTCTTAGCACTACTATAAGGTAAAATGTATGTCTACATCAAGAAATATCAAAGTCACAATCATAAATGCACTTTTTTGCCATAGTCAACTGGACTTTGTAGATGAGACTCATCTTAAAATAATATAGCACATTTTTTTTTTCTTTCTTTTACTAATGACAAAAAGTAATAATTATGGAGACCCCAATCCACATTATACTTTATTAATATTATTATTATTATTAGTACTAGTACTAATAGGAACCCCGTGCGATGCACGGATAATGAATATTTATTAATATTTATAAATTAAAAATATGCATTAAATAATATTTTATAAATTAAGAATATTGAATCAATATGTAATACAGTTTACCTATGTTAATTTTTAAAAATGTTATACTAAACTTGAATTGTATAAAATTACATAAAATATGTATATTTAAAATTAGTACAATGCACTTAACTAATAAATAAATTATATTATATTTATTTCAAAATAATGTCATTTTAAAAAAAAAAATATTAAAAATTTTGATTTGACTACAATGTGATTCAATAAAAATAAATGTTTTGGTAAAATTTTATCATATATTTAAAAATTTATGTGAATAATACGTATAATTATAAAACTTATATTGTTTCATTAACTAAAACGAATTTATATTCGTATGACCTGTCCAAATTAAAAAATTTAAGTAGTTGAATAATTTATTAAACTATAAATAATTGACTAATTCATTTGCATCCAAGTTAATATTAGCATAAGTTATGAATAACTACTTATTTGATCTTTAAATTTAGAACCTAAATTTGGTCTACACAAATAAACTTTCTTATATATTTCATGTATAATATATATATATATATGTATTTTATATATCTCACAGTTTTTTAGATTTGTTGTCAGTTACCTTATCGTTCAAAATTATCAATTAATTTGTAGAATTAAAGTACTAATTTTAAATTTTATTAACCAATATTTGTTCAAAGATCATTATAATTTTCTAGAGGAATATATCAATTTGTCGAATTATCATCAATATATTATGACAAATTATTATGCGAATATGCTAAATTTTAAGAATCACATCACCTTGGTTTTATAAGAATGTGGTTCATTCACATTATATTTTACATTCTAATCAACCAATTGAGAGATGGGAGAGAAATATCATTACCATTTTCAAAATATCTAATTATTAATTTATTTTTTGTTTCTTATTTATATTTTATTTTTATTTTTGCCAATTGACAATATTATGTTTGATCACATTGTGCACGCAGATAATTTTATAGATTTAAAGTTGTGAACTTAACAAATATCTTATGTGGTTCAAAATTCATATATACAATTGACATTTGTCAAAATTTATGTGATAACAACATTTATGCATTGTAAATGCTCTTATTTTGTTTTAAATAATTTCAAATATACTCCTATCAATTCCAATTAAAATTCATACTATTTAGATTCGAACATTTCGTACCAAAAATAAATCATCCACTTTATACCACAAAATCAGATATTTATTATTAACAACACATATTGTTTTTTTAAGATTCGAACATTTCGTACCAAAAATTATTTAGATTCGAACATTTCGTACCAAAAATAAATCACCCACTTTGTTACACATTTGTACCTTTTCATTTAACCTTTCAAACAAATATTTTTTTTTTCACTTTTTTAGATGAGATAATTGTTTTCGATTTTTTTTTAGTCGGTAGCACCTTGATATCTATTTAATTAAATCAATTTACAAGAATTTTTCTACTCCAAGTTTTCAAACTCCCATTCTATTGATTCAGTGACAGATTGTGGCTTCTCATAAAATTTAAATAAAATACAAAGAGAAAAAAGAAAAGTCACAAAATTTCATGTCAACTATAAAAATAAAAAGGAGCATAAAAGGAATAATATGATAATGACATTTTTTTGACAATTAATAAATAAAATGTGACTTTTGATATTCAATTTTGAGTCAAATATTCAGCCAATTAATATAATAATATTTATATTTATAGAAAAACACATATTGATACAGTACCCCCACCCAAAGTAAGTGGCTCTCTCATTGTATTTTACTTTTTATCCGAATCTATATGCATATAGATTTATTAATATAAAAGGAATATATTATTACTTTATTTAAAAATCTCTTTGTTAGCATAAAGACAAGACATAGTTATTTTATCTTATAAAGAGAAATCAAATTATTTCCGACCTCGATTTATCATGAATGGAAGGGTTTATCAGGAATATTGGATATTGCACTATTACGAGACCGAGTTGTGGGGCCTTCTGCAAGGCTTATAGATGGCTTGGGATTGGGAATTTTGTCATATTATTGTCGAGGTGGATAGCAAATGTGTCACTCGGCTGACCTTTGGAATCGGGGACAATCTCGGGGCTCATGCGACGATAGTCTCAGTCATTCGTAGTTTGGTCCGGTGGGATTGGAGTGTTAGGATACAACATGTGCATAGGGAGATTAATTTCGCAGCAGATCATATGGCTAGTCTGTCTTACCCGATCGGTTTGCAGCG
>CACSLK010004199.1:3402734-3420874 GCA_902706635.1 Striga hermonthica
GAAAATATAATCCAAATTTTTCAATATCAGAAAATATAATCGGATATTTTCTAATAGAAATATAATGTCAAAATTTGTTAGGATATATAATATAAAGGTTGTTGAAATCTCTTTTGTTTAAGAGAATCCATTAGTAAATCAAATTCTTGAAACATAAAACCTCTTTCCATTTAGAAATTTAAATACGTGTTTCAAGAAAAAAACATTCTTATGATAAACATGTTTCCATGTTCATCTAGATATCTACCTAATTAACAATTTTGAAAATAATATCTTTTACAAATAAATTATAGTATATTATATTATTAAATATAAATATTCCGTATAATATTTTGGATATCTACTATAAGTATAAATAACCCAAAAATCAATCACTCCACAAATCAATTTCATATCGTGAGAAAAAAAAATCCTTCTCCACGTATCAAAAAATAAAAAATAAAAAAATTGTCATAGATCAATTAGGCTTGATAAGTCAACTCACAGTTAATATGAGCTTCAATCTTATATTAGCTTCAATCTTAGGCTAAGAGCCATACGCATTTTCAAGAGATCATTCCAAAACGATTGGGAAATACTTTTCCATGATATGCAGGTAAATATATTGCAATGAATTTTTGTTTTGATAATTGTTTACGTTTTTTTATTAGCTCAATAACAATGTTTATTTGTTGTGTAGGGATCACGAATAACGGGTATAGTTCGTGGTGAGCCCATATTTGTTGGATTGCTTGAGGAGGGCGGGGTCTATATATTTACCAACTACCGACTAGAGCTAAACGTTGGTAAATTTAAATCTACTAATGCAGACTACAAAGTTATAATTTATGAGGATACTCAGGTCGTTCACGTGCTATCTACTTTCCCTACATGGGAATTCGACTTACATAGTTTTGCATTTCTTCAAAATGATGACATTGTCGACGAGTCAATCCTGTATGGTACATCTTTTATTTATTGGTGTATTTGAATTTTTTTCAATTATACTTTTTTATTGTTTGATTTGATATATTAATTAATAAAATATTACATAATTTTTCTACTAATATTTATTGTACATGCTATTGGTATGGTTGTTGAAGTTCGACCCATTAATTTATATTTCATAAATGGAGAAGAAAAGCAAGGGATATCTTTTTCAATGATGGATTTAAAGTAAGAAATATATGTATTACATGAATTATGTATTTGTAAATTGTATGAACAATTCAAGATGTTAACTTTTTTTTTTATTAATTACTGGATTAGTGTTGCGTTGCGAAGTTTGGGGTGAATATGTTCAAGACTTTCTTTTTTGTGAAAATTACTTCCAAGCTGCGGACGATGGAGAACCATGGGTTCTCATCATGCAATTATGTAGGATAAAAAAAATATTGTAGGTATTTAGAATTTGTGCTTTTTTTATATTATAATGTAAAATAAATAATGATATTATATATAATTTAAATTACAATTTAACATATATTTTTGTTTTGCAACAGGTGAGTATCAATTGAGTTCATATCTGAATGTGACACGCCTTTTTGCTTCTAATGTTTCGGAAATTATACATTTTCGCACCAAGTAAGTGTTCGCGAACAATTGACACTTTATTTTGTTTTTGAACTTTTTATATAGATGTTGTATATATTTTGTGTATATATTTTCAATTATCATTTTGTTATTTAATTAATTTATTTAATTTTTTCATATATTTTATAAATTGTGTACACAGTTTTTTAAGCAGCAAATGGTATAAGCCGAATATGTACGTCACCAACTCCAATATTGTGATGGAGAGCTGAATAGAAATGCATGACAGTGGGGATAGGAAGAGTGATAATTGTTGCCGTGCTGTGAAGAATTATTTTATTTCGCTTTTTATTGATTTCATTGTTGCGTTTTCAATTTTTCAAATAATTTAGTATTGCTGTTCAATGTTGTGTACAAATTATTCTTTTTACCGAGTACCGAATCGAAAGATTCGTTCCCCGGGTCGATCTCACGAGGAAGGCGGTTCGGAATTTAGTTCTGATATCGATAACACATAAAAGCAAAGAAAATCCTAAACATACTAATCAGATAAGGGGGTTGAATTATCAGCTAAGAAAGAACATAAAAATAGTAATCTACCTAAGAAATACGAACGAAACAATAAAAAAGAAACTAGGGAGTCAGGGATAATTAATTCAAGTTCTAGCAAAACCGGGCAATCAATTGTTCGGTTCGAGATTGACACTCTCGCTTAGACATCTAGCGGTTCGCTCCCAATAACTCTTCGTAACAAGGGATTGAACATAGACGAACAAGTTCGAGCATACGACACAGGCCAATTATCCCAATCCCAATAACTTTTCATAGCAAGGGACGAGTCATTGACAAGTGCGTATTTCAATCTAAAACACGTAGATTAGTCAATTACGGCATCGTCTACCTCATGTGAGCCTAAGTCTACGACTTCTCCCCTTTCGGTTCAAAAAGTCGCTAATTTAACTAGAAGAGTATTAATCGACTAATCACATAGAATCAACGAAACCCTAACTCGACTAATCAACATTCAATTGTTACCAATTGCAAGATCGAAGTGTCACTCTTCGATTATATCAATCAATCAAGCAAGAATATATCAATCCCTAATCAAAACAACTCACATAAGAAAGAACAATTTCAAACTCGAGAGATGCATGTTAAACAAGAACAATCATTCCCCTATCCCTAGCGATAAGATTAGCTACGTAAATTCAATCCAACACACATAATCAATTCTCCCAATTCAACCATTATTCATGAATTAAACATAAGGGAAAAGAAACTTACGATTAATCACAAATCCAAGTGTTGAATATCAATTACAAGCTTAATCCCAAAAGCAAGAACAATTTCTAGGTGAAAAATATAAAATAAAGATAAAAAGAAGAAGAAAAATGGAAAAGAAGAAGAAGAAGAGAAGAGAAGAAGAAGAGAGGAGTGTTCGTGGTTTCTCGGGACCTAGGGTTTGCACCCCGGTCGAGTTGGAAGTGAAAGAATGAAGAAGAAAACGAGTTTTTTGGGTTTTTATATCATTTTGGGACTTCCAGGGGGCCTTAGCGCCGCTAAGGGGGTTAGCGGCGCTATGGGATGAAAGCCCGAGCTGCTGGGGGTCGTTTTCATGGTGTAACGCCGCTAGGTAAGCCAGGCATAGCGCCGCTAAGGCCTTAGCGCCGCTATGGCCTGGGCAGTGCGACTTCGCGTTTTTGGCTCGTTTGGGCTCGTCCGAACTCGGAATTGAGTTCCGCTTTTTCCTACGCGTCGCTAACGAAACCCTCTTTCTAATGGTGTTAGCTTTCCCAAAAAATTCTCAGAAACCTGTTCCCCCGAAGCTCCCGACCTACACACCAAAAACGAAAACACAAACGGAAGACTACCGGAAAAAACATAAGAATTACCGGGGCACTCAAGACAACACAAAACACACGATAAATGACAAAATGAACCTAAAACCAATCAAATGACTCGAAATAGGGGAAAAAGAATGAAAAAATGACAACAAAAAACGCAACAAAAATGGGACAAACATTCAATATCTATGACATTTTGTTTTATTTAAGCCGATTAATGCCTACTCTATTTTATTATTGTTTTGTTATTACTTTTAAATTTAATGTAATATAAATTTCTTCATATTAATTATTCGTGGAATTTATTTTTTAAGGTAATGGCGTAGCAATTTTAAAATTATTTAATATAATTAGATAATTATATAAAATGTAACTGAACTTTTAGATAAGTACACAAATTGATAAGTACTAATAAATTTTGACCACATCTCTAATTAACTTACCCAATAAGATAAACATCACCCATATAGAAGAGGAGATAAAGATCAACTATATTCACGTGAGTATATGCCACCTTTAATTTCACCGGATTTTGTGTTACACAATAAAAATTAAAAGTCGAGATAAGTCCAAATAACGGCCAAAGAAGTTGTGAAAGTCACGGCTTTTTCATATTATTTTATATAATATTAGATAATTATATACAAATTAATTGAAATCTTAGATAAGTACACAAATTGATATTGATAACTACTAATAAATTTAGACCATATCTCTAATTAACTAATTGATAAGTACTTTAAATTTAAAACATATCTTGAGAATAATTTAAAATTAATTATGTAAATGACGGCTATAATTTATTTTGTTCAACTTACACGAATACTATTATGTTATATCAGATAGTATTAATAAATATTGACCACATCTCAAACTATGTAGCTTACGACTCTAACTGTTTCTTTTCAAATTATTTACAAAATATCATTTACTTACCTAATAAGATAAACATCACCATATAAGTACGTATAAGTTAAAGCACTTTTTTAACTACATGCAGTTATCAATAAAATAACAATATATAAATATTTATTTATAAAAAGATAAAAGGTCGTATAGTGTTGTGTGTCGCATCGAGCGGAATAGCATCACTTTTGTTGCTTGGTGGACGAACTGCTCATTCTCGATTTGGAATACCATTGAATCCCCACCAAGAGTCTTCTTGCAATATCGCTCAGGGAAGCCCTCTTGCTGAATTGATAATACGTTGTTCTTTGATAATATGGGATGAGGCTCCAATGATGCACAAGCATTGTTTCGAAGCTGTACAAGCATCGTTGCAAGATATTATGGGAGCAATTGATCCTTCTAAAAAGGATAAACCATTTGGAGGCAAATCAATAGTTTTTGGTGGAGATTTCCGACAAATTCTTCCTGTAATTCCAAAGGGTAGCCGTCAGGATATTGTGAATGCTGCGATTAATGCTTTTGACATTTGGAGGAGTTGTACTGTGCTCAGGCTTACGAAGAACATGTGTCTACAGAGTCTGAGAGATTCCGAGAAACGTGAAGAGGTTGCTCGGTTCGCTGAATGATGGCGAGCATTGGTGATGGAACTATAGGAGGGTCAAACGATGGTTGTGCAATGATTGACATACCTGAGGATATATTGCTTCAACCATCCGATGATCCAATTGCTCAAATTGTAGAAAGCACGTATCCAATGTTTAAGCAGACAACCGATGATCCCAGTTATTTGAAGGACAGGGCAATATTAGCACCGACGCTTGATGTTGTTGAGTCCGTCAATGAGTACATGACATAGTTGAATTTATCAGACGGTAATACGTACTTGAGCTCTGACAGTACTTGCAAGTCCGACTCCAATAATGATTTTCTTTCTGATATCCATACGCCGGAGTTCTTGAATAGCATCAAATGCTCGGGAATTCCTAATCATCAACTGCATTTGAAGATTGGAACCCTTGTCATGTTGTTGCGGAATATGGATCATTCTATGGGTTTATGTAACGGGACACGGTTGGTTGTGACAAAACTATCCGCTCATGTTATTGAGTGTAAGATACTCACTGGCGATCATGAGGGCGATAAGGTATTGATTCCTAAAATGGCTATAACTCCTTCCGATGTCAGAATTCCTTTCAAGTTCCAGAGGCGACAGTTTCCTATTATGGTATCGTATGCAATGACTATCAACAAGAGTCAGGGACAGTCGCTATCCCATGTTGGTTTATTGCTTAAGAAGTCGGTGTTCAGTCATGGGCAATTATATGTTGCCGTCTCCCGTGTCACAAATCGAAGTGGGTTGAAGATATTAGTCTGTAATGACGATGACTTGCCACCAAATCAAACCCAAAACGTTGTGTACAAAGAAGTGTTTACTAATTTATGAAGTTTTAAATTTGTTATTTTCCATTTTATATATGTTATGTATCCACAAAGTGCATTAAATTTAATGTTGATATATAAAAAAAACCCAAATAATATACCAGCCCGTGCATCGCACGGGTCAGTACTAGTATAGATAATTAAGGCAAGGAAAATAAAACTACATTATATATACGGATGAATGTTCTAGACTCAATTTGGTATGGCTTGTTTAACAAATGAAAAATCATAATTAATTGTTAGACAAAATAATTTGTGCAACATGCTATTGTTTGTCCAAACTTAAAAGTAAATGAATGTTAAATAAACATGTTCAATTAATTATTCAAATTCGACTCGTTTAAGTAAATGAAACGGTTTTTGATCTTTCTAAATCGAGTTATTAGTGATTATGCTGACCAACATCGGTTCTAGAACAGTTTAACCTAATATATTGCACGTGATTGGGTTGATTACTCAATAATTCATAACTCGTCTCGACTCTAGTCCTTATATACTCGACTTGTTAAGCTTAGGAGTCGATAATTATAAGTGAGGTTGAGTTCGACTAGTTAAGAACTCGAGTGTTAGTAAATTGGATTATGCTAAAGGGGTGTTTGTAAATAAAGTAAATTAATTCATACTCAGCTTATAATCAAAATTTAATTTAACCCCACTACTTTCAATATTAATCAATCATTCTTATACATAACATCGATTTTAATTAATTCACTATTGATTCACCAACATATTGTTAACTAATCATCTATTCACATGATCCCTTTCATACTTTTATATTAAATCAACTTTAATTATTATTTCTAAATACTATTTTAATATGCACTACCCTAGCTTACGGTGAGTCCATGCGAAAACCCTAGAAAGATCCCTCCCCTGACAGCCTTATGGCTAAGGTCCAAAATATAGAAGAAAGAAGCGTTACATCTAAAAATTTAACTAACAACTAACTATACGGCATTTTTAAAATTAACTATTGTTAAAAAGAAAAAAAAAAAAACTCAATTTGTTTTGAGCAGTTATATTTATATCCAATTACAACATAATAAGTGTTTAAGAAATTACCTAAAGTTATATGAGAAATGCTATAGGTACATAATACTGTACATAAGGGTGTACATAACACTTACATTGAGTGGGACCTACCAAAAATAAAAAATTAAGTGGATTCCACTCCATGTGAATATTATGTACACCTCTATGTACATTTATTATGTACTTGTAGCATTTTCCAAGTTATATTTATCAAAAGCCTTAACGAGCTTGATTCATTGACTCAACGGTGCTTAAACGAGCTCGAGCTTTGCTCTTTATCGAACAAAATCGAGTTAAATTTGAATATTAACAAGTCGAGCCAAACTCGCAAGCTCGTTTAGCTTAAAAAAAAGGGAAAAAATAATTAAAAATAAAAACAAAATGCCGATTACAAGTCAACAGAAAGAGCCGCCACGAAAATTCAGTCCCCGCCATGGAAGAGGTTGAGCCACCGGAGTGCCCGGTGTGTCTGCAGACATACGACGCCGTAGCAGCCATCCCCCGCGTCCTCACCTGCGGCCACACCACCTGCGAGGCCTGTCTGAAGCAGCTTCCCCGCCCATTTCCCAACACTCTCCGCTGCACAGTCTGTACTCTCCTGGTGAAAATCCCTAATTCCCTTTCCGCCCTACCCAAAAACCTAGACCTCCTTCATTTTTGCTCCGTAATCCAACTCCGTGGCCCGGCCGAGGGCGATAAAATCAATTCACCATCGTCACCGCCCGGAAATGGGAAAATCCGGTCGGTTCTGTTTCCTTCGAATACGAAATCGTGGTCGTATGAGTTCTTCTGTAAATGGAAATGGTGGGTTGTACCTACAGAGTGTATCTCGATTGAGAAAAGAGAAGTATTGAAGTCTTTTGAGAGTGATCGTGCGATGGGTTTTGTTTTGAGGGAGAAAGAAAACGTGGGTCTTGTTAAAGTTGGGATTTTTGCGAATGATGAAGAGGAGTCCAAGCTTTTCAGGGCTAGCTACGAGTCAAGAATTATGACTGTTTTGTATGGAATGAAGGAAGAGGAAAGACATAAGTTGGGTATTACATTAAATGCTGCACATAAAATAAGCCATGTAGGGAAAGCATATGGTTTTTGGCTGAACGAGGATGATAACTGTGTTTATATCGTTTGGCAGAGGTTTGCTTCATCGAACTTGACGAAATTTGTTCTCACGGAAAAGGATGATGAAGAGGAAAGGCTGAGTAGGGATGAAATAAGTGGCTTGTGTATGCTTGGTATGGAGATGTGTGAAATTCTTAGTCGCTTGCATTTCGAGGGATTGGTTATTGGCTGCTTGAGTGTGAGTTCTTTTGGTTTTGATGATTTTGGTCATGTTTGCATAGACTTAAGTGAGGTTCTAAATTCGGGTATGAGAGTACGTACAACGGTGAAAAGGGCTTCTAAAGATTTGCAAGTCAATTTGAAGAGTAGTTTATTAGATGAAAATGGTGTGTTTATCAGTCCTGAGATGTTTCTGCTGTTTATCGACAAGGAGGGATTTGGGTTCGTCTCAGAAAAGTCGCGATATGTAGTTGGGTATGCTTCCGATGTTTGGTCAATAGGCTCTTTCCTCGTTTGGCTAATTGTTGGAAACTCGTTTGTAGATGAGATGGAAATTTTCTTGCAATACGTTGTTAATGCTATAAAAGATAAAAGATGCTGTGATTATTCTAGTTTGTACATTAGTTGGATGGAAAAAATTGCAGAACTTTTAAAACTTCGTCTGGGCTCGTGTTGTGATTCCCTATGTGAGATGTTGTGCAGATGTCTGGAGTTTGACCCTGAAAATCGCCCAGTTGTAACTGAACTGTGGAAATGCCTTAGAGATTTGATTGTCAAACCGCGATTTGATATTGGCCCTGGCTTAAGACAGAAAGTAAAGAAGGAACACACAAGAAACTGTATATTACTGGGAGAGATATGTGACATTTTCAAGGAAATTGACAAAGAGTTGAAACATTGTATGAAAGGAAAAGATGAGAATGATGCAGCTGATGCAGACACTGTTGAGGGGTTTTCCAGTGGTCGTTTCAAATGTATCGAGATGAGAGGTCATCTTGATTGTGTTACGTGTTTAGCCGTTGGAGGTATGAATTTCTGTCACAAATGAGTGCATTATCCTTTTTTTTATTATTATTATTTTTTTCTGTCATTGTTTGTGCAGTACTGTACATTTGTGCTAGCTTCTTGAGTCTTACATTCATGATGAGTTAAATTTGCAAACTAGGCCACTCACAAGGAAGTTATGAGCCTAGTTTTTCTTCTTCCGTTTCCTCTTTGGATTCACGCATCAATTTTTATTTTTTTATTTTTTTTCTATGGTTTGTGTGAATATGTGACTAAATTAAACTTTTTTGTTTGTTCGTTTGTAAGATTGATTTTGACATCCATTCATTCTTTTGTCTAGGAGGCTTCTTGTTCAGCTCCTCCTATGATAAGATTGTCCATGTGTGGTCTCTGCAGGTACACAGTTAGTGAACATATCTTCTTACAGTTAGTTGTTAAAGCAACATAACATGCTTTGTAACGAGAGACCTTGCAAAAATCGAGCAAAATTTTCAATAGGCTTTAAGATCCAGTGCAGAGTTCTTGTTAACCTTGAAAAATTAGTTTTTTTTATTTTTATTTTTATTTTTATTTTTTTAATTCTTTTGACTCCGTTTGCTATTTCAAACATATCTACTTTTCTGGCCAAATCTCAGGATTTCACTCACATACACTCGTTCAAAGGTCACGAACATAGAGTCATGGCTGTTGTTTTCATGGATGGAGAACAACCGTTGTGCATTAGTGGTGACAATGAAGGCATTGCATGCATTTGGAAAGCCGATTTTCCCTTTTCTGAATCGCCTATGACAAAGATCTTTGAGAAAAAAGATTGGCGCTTTAGTGGCATTCATGCAATGGCTATTTCTGGTACCGAATATCTATACACTGGCAGTGGGGACAAACTAGTCAAAGCATGGTCTCTGCAGGTGTTCAAAATCTATCTCTCTACTATATTTTAGTTAGCCTGTGTCTGTGTGTCGTAAGCAAATAAGCTAGCTTATAGCTTATTTGATTAGCTTATAAGCTTTCTATATTTAAATAAGCTTGGTTAAAAAGCTCAAACTTATCTCATAAGTTGCCTTGGGTAGCTTTTCAAATAATCACATTGAAATTTTTATTTCAGCTAGCTAATCAGCTAATTTTACAAATACTTTTATCATATAAGTTAGTTTTTCCTACTTTATCAAACGTGGTTTGAAAAAAGCAGAAGGACCTTGTTGGTAGTCTTGGGAAAGGGCACACTTTCTAGGATAGTAGGCGCAAAAGGTCGTAGCTAAAATGATGGAAAAACAAAGACATTGAAATCCCAGCTTCCAGAGCTAATTTTCACTGCCCTTCGCTTCGCTTCGTTTGTTTGGTCGAGTATCTGAAAACCTGAGCGAGTAGCTGGCAACGTCGAGAATCACAAGCCCTCCTCTCCCTATGGTCAAGTATCTTCAAACCTGGAGGCTAAGTTATAAACTATCACTTATACTAGAAATCACTTATAAGCTATAAGCTTATCAGCTAATATGCTAGCTTGTAGCTTACAACTTATGACTTATAGATGAAAAGCTAGCTTATATGATAGAAGTGTTTGGTAAAATTAACTAATAAACTAGTTGAAATAAAATTTTCAACGAACTTATTTGAAAGCTACCCAAAGAAGCTTATGAGATAAGCTCGAGCTTTTTACAAAAGTTCGTCCTACCAAACAAAGTTTATTTGAATACAGGAAGCTAACCAAATAAGTTATAAATTAGCTTATTTGGTTAACAAACATAGCGTCATAAATTAGTTTATTTGGTTACCAAACATAGCCTTAGTGTATCGAAAAACTATAATTTGTCAAATGTTTTCAGGATTACACTCTCTCGTGTGAAATGAGTGGTCACAAATCGGTCGTCTCGTCACTGATAGTTTGGAAAGGTGTTCTCTTTAGTGGAAGCTGGGATGGGACTGTCCGGTTATGGTCTCTAATCGATCATAGCCCGTTAACTGTGTTGGGAGAGGGCCAATTCGGAAATGTGGGTTCTGTTTTGTCTCTTTCTGCTGATCGCGATTTGCTGTTCGTCGGTCACGAAAATGGTATTGTTAAGGTACTGATGCAAAGAATCAAGATTCATTTGTTAAATTTTTTTTATAACTTCAAAAAGAAAATAAAAAAATGGCCGAATATCTTAACAGTCTCGTCGTTTTATTGTTGCTCTAGATGTGGCACAATGATGTTCTTCTGAAGTCCACACAGACTCACAAAGGTGCTGTTTTCTCGGTTGGGAAAAAAGGGAAATGGCTATTTAGTGGTGGGTGGGATAAAAGCATCAATGTACAGGTGAAATGTTACATAAAACCGAACGGAAAAAAAAAACCAAAAAAATGTTATCATTTTCGGTTTAATAATGCTATATTCTTGTTTTATAGGAAATATCCGAAGATGTAAGTGGAGTGGATGTCATAGCCGTTGGATCTATCCCTTGTAATTCGACTATAACATCGCTCGTTTATTGCAATGGGAAGCTATTTGTCGCGCAAGCCGATAGTATCATAAAGGTATGAGTACGTAATTTGCTGAATTAATCGTTTGTTCTTTCCATGAGATCAACTGTGGGGAAATGTTTTGATCATTTGTTGCTTTTCATTCTTTTATGGATTGGATTTTCTTGTTCCTAGCAAGACACAAGGAAAAAAAAAAAAAAAAAAAAATTAGTCGCAATAAAATCCTTTTGTTTTTCGTGGCCAAACAGGAAAGCTCGTTAATGGTAAAGTTTCGAAAATTTTCAGTTATTCGCTGATATATAAAAAGCTTCTTTCCTGACCTGAAAACAGGTCTACTACCATGGTGTGTAGTGGAGATCATGCGTCTGATCGGACGGCCCAGATTAATCAAGAAGATAACCATGGTTTGTTGTAAATATCATACAAGGAAAACAAAAAAAAAAAAAAAATATTTTTTCACAAGTACACAAGCAAAGACTGTTAGAATCCTATGGCAGATCATGAAAAATGTAGGGAAAATCTTTACTATTATTTTCATTTTTATACCTTTTTTTTTATTTTTATTTTTTGGGTTTCAAATATGTAATATGGGTTTTTAATTTTTATGCATAGGAAAACAGGAAGACAAGAACATGATATAGGTTTTTAGGATGAGATTGATGCTAGTGGATTTGTATGGAAATGTAAGGGATGTTTATGATAAAGTATTTGTACTTATCAAATTTATGCAGATATGCAAAAAATGGGTTTAAGCTTGAATGCATTGGTAACTAAACAATAAAGCATATTTGTTGTGTGATTAAAACTCAATGCTATCATCACAAGAGAAGTCAAAATATTTGAAAAAATAAAATGCTTGACAAATGGGAGTGAGAAAGAAAATACTAACAAACAACATATATAATGTAATTATAAGTTATGTTAGTTATAATAGTTGAATCACTTTCTTTTCTTAATGAATGTGTATAAAAAAATAATTAAAGAAAATACTCACAAACAACATATATAATGTAATTAAGTTATGTTAGTTATAATAGTTGAATCACTTCCTTTTCTTAATGAATGTGTATGAAAAAAACATAATTAAAGAAAATACTCACAAACAACATACATAATGTAATTAAGTTATGTTAGAATAATGGTTGAATCACTTTCTTTTTTTAATAAATGTGTATAGAATTACATAATTGAAGAAAATACTCACAAACAATATGTTACTTATAATGATTGGATCACTTTTTTTTTTTTTAATAAATGTATATAAGATAACATATTTTTAGAAATAATGTAAACATACATTTCTTTTTTATATATTTTCATTTAAAAAATATAACATAAATCCAATCACTTCAATAAATGTGGATAATTTTTTACTAAAACAACATATTTTTTCGTACAGGGCAGGAATGAGCTACTCTATACAAGAGGATGAAATGTGATGAAGTGTTTGGAAGTGAGTATCAAATGTACTCTAGAATAATATGTAATATTGGAATTAAACCTTAAATTGCTACTCAGTACTATATAAAACGTATTTTAAATAATATGTGATATGATACGATTGAGTTTCAAATTGAAAAAGATAAAAAAAATAATAAAATAGAGTTTGGATTTGTAAAAAATAAAAAATAATAAGAGTTTTGGTAATTTTGTTCTCTCGTAGCATAATTTAAATACTAAATTTCAATTTAGGTATGCTACAAGCGATTTCAAGTATTTTTATGCTATCGAGCGCGCTACAAACACTTATTAAAACACTCTTTTTGACAGACTCAAAACTTGTAGAATTTTGTGGGGGGAATGAATAAATTATCGTGAATTTTTTTTCCTTTTTCTCATATGTCATTATTATTATTATTATTATTATTATTATTATTATTATTATTATTATTATTATTATTATTATTATTATTATTATTATTATTATTATTATTATTATTAGCTAACAAAAATTATGCTGTCCCATGGCTTACTATTTTAATAAATGAAGAAATAAATTTCATCTGCCCTTTATTCAAATTAGATAAAAATGCCTCAGTTCATTATTATCAGCTATTGATTAATTTACATAGATAATTTGGTTAAATTATAATAATGATAATAATTTATGATTAAGATTATTTTTATATATTGATTATCTATGATTTGGAACAAGAATTTTGTGCTCGTGTAATGGTGTGATACTCTTGCGTGCATAATATATAAGATCCATTATATATGGCATTCACCCAAATAAATAGGAATCAGAATAAAAGATTTTAAATGCTATGTAATGTTTTAATCGTAAATCCAAATTTTTTCGAACTTAAGTTTTAACTTTACGTAACCGTATGTGTCAAATTATGGTGTTTTGTAATTGGAATTGTTAATTTTTAGTGTTTCATATTATTGCATGCATATTTTGGTTTTTATCCTTGCATATTAGAACTTATAAGATTATAAAATACTTGATAACTTGAGAATATATATTTTAAAACTTATTAACTGAATATTTGTTTTATATATTTACATATAGGCAAAATTGCGTCTAATATCATGACTTTATTGAGGTTGCAAATTAATCAGAACTTTTTCACTTTTCACACTATATCACGCTCTTTAATTTTTTTGCAAAACGATACACGGTTTTGACCACCAGTCCTAGAAAAGCCTATGTGACACTCAAAATGCCACCACACCTCTTGAGTTGTATTTACCAGCCAATTTTTTTCTACCTGATCAGACTGAGACGACGTCGTTTCATCTCACTTTTTGAGTACTTTTTTCAACATCATATACGTCTTTTCGTTTTAATAAAAAACTGAGCAATTAAAAAAATAAATAATAAAACAAAACAAAACAAAATTAAAAGTTCACTCTCCCACCACCGGTCCACCGCCCTCTGCCACCGATGAACAATTCCAATGACCCCAACAAGCTGGCTTCCACCCAACACGAGCCTTCATCCATCGCCGCCGTTGCCGCCCAACCTCTACTCTCCAAACCCTATCAACTACTTTGAGACGCCCATCGCCTCCATCTCCGGACACGAACAAGAACAAGAAGACCAATCACAGTACCTTCAAATCTCCTACAGTTACGACCCTCGCTCCATTATAGACTTGCCTTTTATCCTTCTGTTTGGTCTCCTCGTTCTCTGTACTCTCATCTTTGGAATTTTTGCCTTTGTCTAGAGAAACCCTTACCGTTGCCAAATTTCGTCTTTTGTCTACAATACAATGTCGTCCTCATGCTATCTGCTGAAAAACAGTGTTGATTTCTCTGTAATTTCTCCAAAGTTGTCACTTTTCACAGACCTGAGTAATAATTCACCCTTTTCAGACAAGCCCACGGCCTTAAATTCTATAAGTTCGAATCTTGTTAAGAGCTTGATATGGACACTTGTGATAACCCTGTTTTTAAGCAGTCTCTTTGTGCTCCCTTACGTTGCTCAAACGCTATGACGTGGAAAAAAAGAAAACCTAAAAGGTGAGAAGAAAAGACGTCTTCTTAGTTTGAGGTGGAAAAAAAAATCGAGTGGTAAATGCAACTCGGGGGTTGTGCTGGCATTTTGAGTGCCACATCGACTTTTCTATGGGTGGTGGTCAAAATCGTGTGTCGTTTTGTAAAAAATTGAAGAGCATAATATAGTGTGCAAAAGTGAAAAAGTTCTGACTAATTTGCAATCTCGATAAAAGTCATGATATTAGGCGCAATTATCTTTTAATACAATTTTCAATTTTGACATTCAGATTGGATATATAAGATTTAATTATATATACCTTTATAAATAATAGTTATATATTGAAACTTAGTAAAAGTAATTATCAAGCCTTACTTTTTGATAAAATTGTGGAAGAACTCAAACTAATTAAAACATTTATTTTATTTAAGAAATTAATATATTTCTCCTACAATTCCCATAAAACAAATCTAGAGTGGCCCAATAACGATATCGAAACTCCAAAGTCCAATTAAATTGATAAGCCCGGCCCATTTAACCTCTACAAAATTTCAAACTCGAAAACTATAAATACACACAGACGTGCACTCGCCTTTAGTTGTTTTTGTCGCGGGTTTTTTGCAACGATTCCAATCTCTACACTACAAAATCTCCACCACCTTCATAATCCCCCTTTTCTCTTCTTTTTTCTTCACAGTTTTCTCGTTTTTTTCGTATTCAGCAGCCGCGATGCCTCGCCGTGGAGAGGAAGAGTACGGCGGCCTGGACCCGTACGAAGAGGAGGGCCGCCGCGGCAAGCGGCGTCGGAAGTCTGTGTCCGATTTCTTCGAGGAGGAAGCCCATGAGGACAGCGACGGCGAAGAAGAGGAGGATGAATACGAAGGGGAAGAGGGTTAGGGTTTTTTAACCCCTTTGTTGATTTGTTCTTTTTCGTTCGTTTTTTTTGTTTGGGGAGGGGATTTGCTCTGTTTCTTGTTCAATTTCGCGTCTTAATTGTGTCTCAATTGTGCAAGAAGATCAAATTGGGAACAGTTTTTTGACCTCGAAAAACCCTAGATTTCAGATAACATGGTATTTTCTGTGATTTCAAGTTATTTCGTCAATTGAGAATTCGATTGCTTAGTAATTTTAGCTAATGAGATTGGATTTGAGGCCTTACTGTATTTTTTGGGCTGTGTGGGTTGTGTAATTAATGTTTGATGTGTTGTTCTGTATCAATGTGTAGATTTTATCGACTCTGGGGATGGAACGCCTCACGAGGATGATAGACGGGACAATCGACATAGTCCGATCCCTCTGAATGTAAGGTATGAAGAAGAAGAAGAAGATATTGAAGAAATGGAGAGGCGGATTTTGGAGAGATATTCCAACGACTCGAAAGTCGAGTACGGTGGTGATGAGGGGCCAGCGTACAGGGAACAGCCAGGCCCGCTGCCTTCTCTTTTCGGCCCGAAAATGTGGTTGGTGAAGTGCAAGGTAAGATAAAAAAATGTAATCTTTATGCTTTTTAATTTTGTTCTGAATCGAGTTTATGTAAACTGGGTTTTTTGTTTGTAATTATGTAGATTGGGTGTGAAAGGGAGCTGGCCATACGCCTCATGCAGAAGTCCATTGATGTAGGAAGTGAAATGAAAATCTTTTCTGCTATAGCACTTGATCACCTCAAGGGCTTCATATACGTTGAGGCCAAGAAAGAAGTCCATGTGAAGGAGGTAAGTAGCAAAAGTGCCTCCTTTTTTCTCTTTGTTTTTTTCGTTTTCTTTTCACTTTTCATGTTCATATTTCGATATCTTGGTATTTGCACCTAGTATGGGCGTGAAAACTCTTATTCGTTTTCCTACAGGCTGTTACGGGTATGCAAAATATATACCCACGCAATATGTTGTTTGTCCCGATGCACGAGATGACCGATGTTCTTTCGGTACAAAGTGAAGCACTTGATATTTCTAGTAATATTTGGGTCAGAGTGAAGACTGGGATGTATCAAGGAGATCTTGCAAAGGTATAAATTTTCTACCCGTAAGTTCCTTTTTTGTTTTTTGTCATTCAATGTTAGTGATCTAATGAGGAACCCTTTTTCATTTCTTCGTAAATGCAAGGTTGTCATTGTTGATAGCGGGAGGCAGAGAGCAAAAGTGAAATTAATTCCGAGGATTGATATGCAGGCCCTGGCTGACAAAATGGTTTGTATTACCTCTTTGGTGTTTACACTCTGTAATTGAACTAGATATGCCTATCTTTGACCGTCCCAAATTATAGTCTTTTTCTTTTCAATGTATTATTTACACAAAATGACCAAAAGTACTATTTAGTTGGTTTTTTCTTGATTTGTATCTAAAATTTGTTGTAGATGTTACATTATGAAATATATTAATTCCATTATCTTCTTCTTGTGAATCCGATAGCAACAATCAACTACTGCAAGTATTATTTTTTTTTATGAAAAGCTTATATAATTAGCATGACACGTATATTTGTCTATGATTACGTATAATTACATGACATGCAATCTCAAGTAATCTTTGTATACGATCTTTATGGTGACCAGCCTTTTAGCCTTGTTTCAGGAAGGAAGACAAGTTCCAAGGAAGAAGTCATTTATTCCACCTGCACGACTTATGAATATTAACGAAGCTAGGTACTTTTTCTATATATGTTCTTTTTTCTTTTCTTTATCCTCTCATGTAATATGATTATTTATTTATTTCTCCTTTTTACCCAGAGCACTGGACATTCATGTGGAGCGTAAACGAGATCAAGCTACCGGTGATTATTTCGACAAAATTGGGGGGCTGATGTTTAAAAATGGATTCTTGTATAAAAGTTTCTCACTAAAATCGCTCGTCACGAACAAAGTGCAGCCAACTTTCGATGAAGTCGAGAAATTCAGGCGGCACGGTGAGGCTACCGATAGTGACATGTCGAATCTATTGGCACCCAGAAACAAAACACACTTCATAAAGGGCGATACGGTGATTGTTGTCAAAGGAGATCTTAGAAATTTGAAAGGAGTTGTGGAAAAAGTTCAAGAAGATATCGTTCATGTTAAACCTAATTCAAAAGCCTTTTCTGTTAAGTACCAACTCTTGCTTATATGCTTTTGATGGCTTTTTTTCCAATTCGAAGATTAATGTTTTTCCTGTAAAATGTCTATTTTCATTTCAAGTTTATTAATACTTTTTTTCCAGAAAACTCTTGCTATCAATAACAAGGAGCTTTGCAAGTGCTTTGAACCTGGGGACCATGTAAAGGTTGTGTTTGGTGCTACTGAAGGCATAACTGGTTTAGTGGTCTCGTTTGAGGGTCATGCAGTGACCATAGTATCAGATACAACAAAAGAATTGGTATCATGTGATTATCATTTAACTTGCGAAAGTAAAATATTTGTTTGAAAAAAAAGTCTTGATTTTGTTTCAATATTTGTTTGTTTTTTTTTTTTT
>CACSLK010004199.1:3439181-3458530 GCA_902706635.1 Striga hermonthica
AACTCCGAGACTTGAAAGACTATCTATTTTTACGTGATTGTTGTAATTTTCTATTTTATCTTGTGTGTCGTAATATTTAAATTTTCATTTTGCGTGTTGTAATTTCTAATTGTATCATGTGTGTTGTAATTTTTAATTTTTCATCTTGTGTCTTGTAATATTTAATTTATTTTTGTGGCGAAATTTCAATTTTTAATGAATATTTATTTCTCCCATTTTATTATGCATAATTAATTTTAATTACATAAAGTCCAAATTGAATTTAAAATAATAGTGTGGTTTAATTTGTAAAGCTGTAAAATAAGTGGGTAGTATTGAAAAGTTATAAAAGTTGGTATAAAAGAGAATATTCTGGGAATATTCTTTTGGGTTTGAGAATGAGTTTTTCGGTTGGAGATGAATTACTGCAAAATGGGATAGTTACTGCAAAATGGGTTTGAGTTTGGGTTTTTCGATTGGAGATGGCCTTATGTTTTTTTTATAATAAAATGATTGGTTTAAATATTTGTTAAGTTTAAATTGATTCTTTTAATTATATTCTTATAGTTATATTATAAATATAAAAAAAAAGTAGTTAGACATAATAATAAATATTAGAAATGTATAATACCCTATAAATACCATTTTTAATTCATTTATAATCATTATATGCAATAGGTAAATGTACTTTGTCAATTAGTTTTTAAAAATTTCATATACTAAACTTATATTTATATTACATTTTCTGATGTGATATCTAATTACTTGGCATTATTAAACTTGTTGAGCTAAATTGAAAACAAAATTTGAATAAAATTTAAATAAATGCACCAAATCATTGTATTTTTCTTACTTATATGGTGGCAATTTAAATGACTCAATATGTGTATAATAACATATTTAACTAAATTATATTTGAGATGAAATTATTTTAAAAGAATGAATATGATACCAGATTTTTACAAATCTAGGAGGGTTTATCCAATTGAAATTTTTAAGTAATTTTTAATAGATTCAAATGAAACTTTTTTTTTTTTTTCAATTAAGAATTGTAGAAACTTTTTATAAATCATCAAATGTCTCAATATATTCAATTATTTTGTAAGACTCTTTACAGTCGCTCGCTATTCAAAGTAAGACTATGAAACTTTGTTAATTCTAAGACTTTTAGAGACCTTTTTCATAAATTTATCCTATCCTGGATTTGTGTCCTATTATGATTGCGATATTTGATTTGCTTCAAGCACAAATTTTCACGAGACACTAACGAGGTCAAGATACCTTGTAGAGTGTTCAAGCAAATCCTTGTGTGTTTTGGAAATTCTATTCAACATATAATTTTTTTTTTCCTCCTCATAGTCGAAGAACTTTGGTCATAAACGCTTGTATAATATCTCACAATTGAGGCATTTTCCGCTTTGGAATATTTTAGCCCCCTCGAAGAAATAATACATTTTGTTGTTAGCTTTTGACAAGAAAAGAAGATATTCAAGAAGAAGAGTGACGTAGAAACAAGAAGAATGAGTAATGGGTATAATGGTATAGAATGAAGCATGTTTTGTAAATAGAGAAAAGTTTGTCTACCAAAATAATTCACACTTGTAAGTCATAGTCACATGGCCATGTCCCAAAATAACACACTTGTCATTGTCTTTATCGAATTTATTTACGCGTGACCTTATTCGAAAAGAATCCAATGGATAGATGCACCATTAACCGTTGTCTGAAAATAATGCAAAGAAATAATGCTACACATATCCTTGTTCAAAAATAATACACTTGTCATTGTTTTGGTCAAATTTATTCATTTCATGGTCATGTCCGAAAAGAATCCAATAGATCAGAACTATTTGTCGTTATCCAAAAAAAATACAAATAAATAATAGTTCACATGGCCTTGTTCGAAGATAGTGCACTGGCCACAAAGAAATACGATTTATGGGCCCTTATTGGTGTCGTCAAGGAGTTGAAGGAACGAGCAAGTGCTGAAGAACCTGCTCCGGCGTACTTTTTGACAAATAATTTGGGAAAAAGGGTAGTTTTGTGATGATAAAATCTTGATTCTTTTTGTTTTTCCAGATCTTGTTATTGTTTTGATGTAGAACTGTGTTTTTGGGGAATTATAGTCTCGGTTAATAAACACGGCGTCAATTATCAATCTCTTGTATTCGGTTAAATTCATATAATGCTGGTGACAAATACAATTCCAGTCATTTTCTGTTCACTTATTTGCAGATGAATGTTTAGCTGCATACAGATTTATATTTTTCAAAGTATAACTTGCCAAATAATCATTTGTGTAAATCATAAAACATAGATAGGCAGCATTTTACACTAATGACATGCATTTTCGTATTAAAACCTCTAAAGTGTGATTCATCACCAAGAATACTGCTGTGAATTATGAATGCAGCTATCTGCAGTTTTTGCCAGTAGGAACAAACACAAGTGAATTGTGAATTCAACTCAAAATCTCCATTAAAACGACAAAATATAATATACGTGTGCGAGTTTTGGTATGCGCAGATTCTATGTGAGAATATTCTTATCCTTTATATTATCCTTTGACAGTAACAAAAAAGTTCTGATAGTAACTTTGCCCCCCAAAAAAAGTAAAAAGAAAAAATACAAAAAAAAAAAACCGGTAAAGAGCAATCTTTATACCTACCCTAAAAACCCCCGACGTGCAGGCACACATCTCTGTATATTCACCTAACAAACACAAAACTTGTGTGCCCCCTCGAATTCTTAACTCCGAAAAAGAAGAATCGTGAGCCCTTAATCGTTTGGGTCCATTTCCTCATCTTGCTCGCCAGGTGGCACTGTATCGACCTGGCTATTATCGTCTGGTTCAAGCAAATCCGCATCACTTTCATCATCTTCTTGTGTTGTTTCGTTACCATCACCAGAGCTCTCTTGCGATGATAAAATGCTCGTTAAGCTTTTTTGTTCAAACCCTATAGGGCATTTGTCTTGTCCTCTGTACAGAGTTTGGAGTTTGGTGTCCTCTCGAAAATCAGCACTCTTTACAGTCGTGCATGAGCATTCGGGTAATGGGTGGGAGAGGAAAGATTTCGGCTTGGAGCTTTGGGATTCTCGGAGAATTCCATCTACTGATATGCTTTTGTTGAGGTGTTCTCTTACAGTAAGGGTCCAGTTGCGTGGCGGGTGATAGAGATGATCGCTTGTAGTATTGATTAGCCTGGTGAGATATTTCCTGCAAAAAAGACAAACGACACATAAAAATTATCGAGGGGGGAAAGAAGTTCTATCGAGGATAATAGTGACCCCACTTATAAAAAACTCGCCACTGATAAATGATAACTCCAGAAGTTGAACATTCACTCCTCAAATATTTCAAATAGCAGTCAAATAACTTATTTAACACTTTTGTCATATAAGCTAACTTTTCAGCTATAAACTCAAAATTCACTTAAAAGCTATCATCAGCTAGGTTATCTGCTATAGCTAGCTTATTAGTTAGGTTAACCAAACGTAGTCATAAACTTCTTCGGCTAACTTTTCAAATAAGTTCATTGAAATTATTATTTCATTTAGCTTATCAACTAATTTTTACCAAACACTTTTGTCGTATAAGCTAGGTTTTCAGCTATAAGTCATAACGTATAAATTATAAGCTCGAAAATCACTATGTTTGGTTAGCTATAAGTCATATAAGCTAGCTTATTTGGTTAGCTTATAAGTTCCTTGTATTCAAATAAGCTTTGTTTGACAGGACGATTTTTTTTTTAAAAACTCAGAGCTTAAAGCAAGCTTCTTTGGATAACTTTTTAAAAAAACTCGTTGAAATTTTTATTTCAGCTAGCTTATCAGCTAATTTTTCTAAACACTTTTATCATATAAGCTAGCTTTTCAGCCATAAGTCATGAGCTACAAGTTATAAGCTCAAAAATCACTTATAAGCTATAAGCTAACTTATCAGCTATGATACCAAAAACAACCATAATCTATAAGTTGGTTTATCAGCTATTAGCTTAAAAGGTAGCTTATCAGCTAGATTTACCAAACCTAGACACATAATTAGAAATCCTCAAATGGAAACTCGATAATTTTACCTGTCCGGTCTATATGTTCTACTCGAGGCCATCTTGTAGAGCCGATGCCCCTTCACCAGACCAGAAAAATCCGGCCATCCACTACCATCATTATCAAAACCGGGAAAAAAAGCATCGGCCTCCACAGAAACAATATAATCGAGTGCATCCCAAAGCAAACGATGAGCCTTGTCCCTTAGATCATTCAGCGTAGGGTCCGGTTCGGATTCTTTTTCCGCAATCCACCCGTACCAACCTTCCTTTTCATGTCGATAAATAGGTCGATCGGGAGGTGGAGGAAGGGGCCTAGGACGAGGGCCCGCTTTGTCCCATTCCTCTTTAAGTTGTTTGGCACTCTTTGTAGGTGGAAATTCAAAGGTATCCATGGGGAGCTCGGTTTCTGGGCCGACGATGTGGGCCAGGTCCAGTTTACTGCACAAGTTCGTACGATCCACTGAGTTGGTGTACATGGCCCGTAATGGGATAAGAACACGTTGGCCGCCAAAGGTTTCAGAGCCCGCCAAGTATATTCTTGTTCTCGGAGGGTAACCCATAGCTCGAAGGAGTAGCCCAACCTGCAGTTTTGATTGGGTGAAAAAGGAACCACGGTGAATACAAGTTAAGTGAATTATTAGCTATAGTAGTATTTTTAACGTTAAATACCACTTGAAGTTATTTGGGCTCTTTTACATAGAAAAAATTTAGTTACATCGTGGGAAAAGGTTAAATAGCGCCGAGTAGCAAGGTTAAACAAAATATGGGGCCATAAGTAAGGAGCACATTTCAGATTTCAGATATTATAGACAAAAAAATTTGAGGTAGAAAGCATGAAGGATAACCAATAGATTATACCTCTTCTGATTTGACTAAACATAACATTTAACAACAAAACCGAACATTCAAGGTGACTAACATAAAAAATGATCATACCTCTTCTGGCATTAGTGGGCACGAACCTTTTCCTTTTCGGGTGTATGAATCCACACTCAACTCATCTTTTACAAGTCCTTGTTTGATCATCTGTGCTCGGCGATACTGTATGAGTTCCGTGTGTACATCCTATTCAAACAGGATTAAGTATAAGAAGTTAGCGTATAAAAGAATAGTAACAAAAATCACTATTTAGATGTATTATTCACCTGAAAAAGTTCAGCACAACCATGATATGCTAGAGTATCCCTCTTTAACCCTGGATGGTAAGCAAGATATGGTTGACCAGAACCTCGTAATCTGTAAGGTCAAATAAAATATCAATACAGAAAAGTAAAAAATAACTTAGCTGTTTTCGATCTGTTTTAGAAAAAATTCTCTCAAAAACTTTTAAAATTTATTTCTCAACATGCAAAGTGTTCACAAATTATGCAACAACACAAGGTATGGTCTTTAGAATTTGTCAAAACGTGATGGGTGGAAAAGCGCACACGGAGAATAAATATAACTTTCAGAACGGACTCAAAATCCACCAAAATAACTGTGATAAAAGAAAATTCCAGGAGCAATCAGAGCTCACTCACTTTTCTATCATCTGATGTGCAAGTTCGACAATCTCTGAACGGAAATGCAGTGCTTGAAATGCAACTCGGCACCTAAGCCTCTGGTACTCAACCAAGCTTGAAGGAAGGTTGGACTGGATCAAAAAATACAAAAGAATTATCTTCAAAGTTGGTTTTATGCTCGACTTATAAAGGTCTCTAAGTTGATATAGAACAACCAAGGTTGTTTGAAAAACATCAGTCACTAAAACATGTGAAAGATTCCTAAAAAGTTATGGACTGGTATGCATTATTAAAACGCAATAATTTGGTTCAATGATTGAGGATTTTCGAGCTTCAATGACCCCTAAAATGACTCAAGGATCAATTTTCACTCAAGATTGGCTTCGTCATAGTCAAAGTCATGGTTCGGGTCCGAGATCTTCTTTAGAGGAGTATTTGGAATTTCTTGAGAAGATTAAACAAGGTGATAAAAAATCAACTGTTTTGGTTCCGATAAAAAAAATCAAATTTTAGTTCAATTATAAATTCGAAATATATTGAAAAGATTAATTATTTATTGCGATTAACACTGAACCGCACCGACCGCTAGATTTTCGGTTAAAAACCGAACCAACCCATAAATTTCGGTTTGGATTTCCGTTCTTATAATGGATAAACCAAATTTTCGGGTTCGGTTTGGTTTCGACTGGATGAGAGTGGTACAAAGAACTATTTCTACCTGTAAGCATCCGCCTTCTGCAAGTACCAACCCAATGACCTTAGAAGTTTTAAGTTTCGGTAGAATTTCATGTAAGTAATATTTAGGGGAAGAAGAACTTTTAGGCTTGAAAATTGGATAAAGTTTCCGTTTTCTGCCCTCCTTCAAGCTCGAAGGTAGGCTCTTCAAAATGATCACATCAGTTGCTAATGCATTTATAAACTTATCCTCATCATATAGATATGAAAAGCTCTTGAAGTTGGAGCTGCAAAAAATCAAAGTGTTCAACGCAATTTAGTATTATCTTAGAAATGCCGATGGATTGTAACATGCCTTAGACAACCAAACAAAAATGAAAAAACCTGATGCCTTTTGATTGAGTGCTTTCTTGAATCTCAGGTATAACAAGGGTGGCATTTAGAAGCCTTGAAACTACAACAAGATCGCAGATCTAGCAATATTGTAATACAGTTAGAAACTTGATGAGCTGTAAGAAAGTGGGGAAATTCAGGACAAAAATTAAAAGAAAATAATAATACCGAGGTCCTAATCTTCTCAAAGCCACCATGAATTTTCGCATAAATGAAACCATTTCCCTGCTCGTTCGGAACTGCATTCAGGAGGCAGATGCCAAACAGAGAGATCATTTCAGTAAAAAGGCAAGTCCCCCCTTCCACATAATATTTCAAGTAGAGAAAACTAATATATTGATGAGTTTCTCTGGTATATCCGTAGTTACAAAATTCAAGATGCCAATGTTTATTGAGTGGAAGCTCGATCAAATTCTTAAATGCTGCTGGGTCAAGATCTCACTAGACAGAATTTAATTCAATCTTGACAGAATGAAAATTCAGCTTTTGTAAGTACCAAGTAAAAAATTACTGGTAATCTTCAAATGTCGAAAGTGAACCTTCAACAACATTGCAGGATAATCTTGCATTGAATAGAGCAAAATAAAAACCATGCAAAAAAAAAATAAAAAATAAAAAATTGAGGCCCAAGAAATGAAAAAAACAGAAAGCACATCTTTACAATAGCATATTCATGTTAATAAATTAAACTGTGTATACAGATACTGTTGCAATTAATCTCAACAAATTTAAATCAGATAAAAAAGATGTACATATTTTTGCCTACAGATGAGGCTTTTGCTTTTTGGGTAGTATTTAGCAACAATATTATATATGCATGATTCATCCATGTAACACGAATTTAGCATCACTGACAACATGAAATCCAATATGGGTGAAACCAAATGTTCAATATACAAACATGTAAACAGAACACACATAGAATTTGCTTATGGATGCCACACCCCAACAAACTCAAGCAAATCTTATTCATAATAAGACCAATTAGCATCAATCCACAACTAGGAAAAATCCCGAATCTCAATAGCAATAAATCATACATATTACCAGGATAAGGGACACTTCTCGGATTTGCATACGGCTGCAATGGCTCCAAGCTGTTCACCTTCCCCCACAATCTCCTATATCCAACACCCTTCACCACCACCCACCAACAAATTGTCCAAACATTAACAAAGATATAAAAGAATCTCATTAAACCAAACAACTGTATCATCTCAAGCATGCAAACTAAAGAGCTGCCCGCTACCTTTTTGCCGGGATTTTCAACGGGATTCAGATCCTCAGTGAAAGCTGTGGCTACACCGTACTGTGCATATCTGGTGCTCGACTTAGCCAGGAACAAATGCACCATTATCGATGCAAATGACAGCACAAGCCCGCCAAGTGCTGCCCATTTCAACTTCGATTTCATTCTTATCCTTTCAGACCACACCATTATCCGTACTCCCCTTACCCTACAAACCTACAACAACAATGCATATTGAATAAGCCCACAAGAACAGAATTAAACACCAACCCAGAAAAAAATGATAATCAAATATGACCCACGATAGAGACAAACCCATATATAGTGGACCAAAATTAACCCATAACAGCAATCAAAAAACAATTAAAGATACTTACCGAGAGAAGGGGCTAACGTCGAACAAGAGCATGGGCAAAAAAAAAGCCTTGAAATCAAATAAACCCCTTTTTGACGCAACGCGCAGAGAGCTTATCGATCAGCAGATCGCGAGTTGAGAAGCTAATTCAGCAGTGAGAGCTAGCGGGATCCATTTACAATGCTGTCACCACCATTGCAGATTTAACCAGAACACTAAACAAATAATTAAAAATATCTGGGCTCCGTTGAACTCACGAAACCCCACTTTTTGTTCCCCTCAATTTTTTCGAAAAATTTGATTCGATCGAGGTACAACAATTGTGTTTCGAGAATCTCAGTGGTGAAAAATATGGGCTATCGAAAACCCAAAATGTTATGTATACAAACAAACAGCTGTTCAAAAAAGATCGCAACTTTGACAGTGATTTGTGCAGAGTGAGAATGGAAATTGTACTTACAGGGTTTAGAAAGATTTTCGTGAATACAATATATACACTTTTTTAATGTTTTCACGATTTGGTTCTAAAGGGGAAACGCGGAGCCGACAACTTCCGATGGGTCGCTTTTTCTTGTTATTTTTCTCTTTTGTTTTTTTGTTTCTTCCTCGGCATACCCTCGGGCCTTTGGACACAAAGTTGAGAACAAAGAGCAATTTCTGAAATTGTTGATGAGTAAATTTGGGCTATGTTTGTAAAAGAAATTACTCAATAAAAATTAATTCATACTCAAAATTTAAATTAATTTTAGATCTACTTCATTATCATCCGATATAATTAAATAATAACATTTCATCATTTTTACATATAATATCAGTTTTAATTCATTATTCGTCTAGTCACATAATTTTAACTAATCACCACTTCAAATCAAATCAACTTTAATTGTTTTATTTTAAATATTATTCTAAATAAGCTCAAAATCCACTAACTACTCACTAAATAATAATAACTCATCATTTTTACACATCATATCAATTTTAATTCACTATTCGTCCACTCACATAATTTTAACTAAAGATCACTTCAAATCAAATCAATTTTAGTTATGTTATTTTAACTATTATTTTAATATAAGCTCAAAATCCACTAACAACTAACTATATGACTTTTTTAAATTAATTTTAGTTAACTAAAAAAACTCACTTTGAGTTAATTAGAGTGAATTATTCTTTCAGAAACACAGCCCCGGGAATTCAAGACTCGACTACAAATGTAAACGAGACGAGCTGAGTTGAGCTCGACCCATGGTATTTGAGCTCACGTTCAAGCCTTTCATGAATCGAACTTGTTAACTACCAAGTCAGTAATCGAACTTGAGTTCGACTCGTTTATCGATATTAATGAGATGAGCTCAAGACTTAATGAGTCGAACTACAAAAATATATATAAAAAAATCATGTTTTGAAATATTAATAAGCCGAGTCGAGTCCAACTCATCTTAACACTAAGAGGAATTTTAAATTGTTAATTTTTTTTATATGGGCTACAAATTAAAAATATTTTCTTTCGATTATGAATCTAAATAAATTATATATTGAATTAAAATAAGGGTATAATAAATGTTTTGCATGTACAATGCGTACGAGTCAGTTGTAATATTTTTGTCTCGTATTAAATTCAGGGTTGGGATTGACTTTTTAATCAATCTAACGACAAGATATGTACGAAAGGTATCTGGCCCTAGAAAGTCACTTGGGATTGGTTTTGTTGATGAATTTCATTGGCGGAAGGCCGAGAAAAATATATCTTTCTTGTTATTTCACACACAAACCTACACATAGCTCTGTTGCGAATATAACTTTTGTTGGAGCGACGTTTCGGGTCGGTTTTTTAGGAGGGGTTCGTATGATTTTTATAAGAAATGTTGGTTTTTTATCGATTTTACAGTTCCATTATTCGTGAATAAAAGACTTTGAAATATATATACATCAAACCATTCTAGGTTGAATGAGAAATAAATTTTAAGTAGACTGACCACGGGCCGAATCGACCCGTCGATTGAGCTCGTAATCAGCTCGTTGACCACGGGCTTTGAACCGGCCCGTAATCTTACCCTGGCTAATTTCGATTCAAGCATTACAAATTTTGAACCGACGGTTCTGCTTTTTTTAATAATATTATTGTTTTTATTTATTTATTTTATAAACTGAACTTGCACGGAACTGATGGTTCATGAACCGACCCGTATATGTTTTTGAGCCGGTTCAGGGCCCCTCAAAAGGCCAACCTAAAAATGGCCCCGAACCAGGTTTTGGCCCGGTCAAATTCTAAGTTTCATATGTGGAATAATTGATTTTAATGTAACTCAAAGATTATAGGATTCGTAAACATATTGTCTTGGACGAATGTTTGGACAAATCAAATGAGTTGTAATCATAAATTATTTATGTTATAACTATAGAGGGATTAGTTTGTGATGAGTATGAAAAAACGAAACACGATTTCGAGTCTGAACGAACGCGTACGTGCTCTCAGCGAGACGACACAACCTCAATAGGGTGCAACACTCATCATGGCACGACATGGGATCGCACCTTTTGGCTACCAAGAGCTTTCGGTTGACTATTTGCATCCGTTTTTGTCAAGCCTCCCTCGTAAATGTGTTTTGACCCTTAAACCTCCTGGAGGTGTGATTCACATGTTTAAAGATCCCACATGCTTGAATCATTCAACGAAAACTTAAAAAAATAATAGCTCTTGTATTATTTTTCAAAGATAAATAACATAATGAAATAAGCTCGTGGCCGGAAGGGGTAAGAAGGTGGCCGCGTTGATTGGTGCTTTGAGTTTTTCGTTGAGTCTTTATAATTCCAAATAATAGTATTGTTTACCGAATGTTTGTATATTTGAAGCACCGCTATGTACAATCAAAAGTCATTGTATCGTGGATGTATTTGCCATTAACCGTCACTATTTTACGAGTTAGTTTTGTCTTTACTAGAACATAACCATTACGTGTTTCGACTTCATTTTACTTTTATTTTTCCTTATTATCCTTGAGACATCTTTTTGAAAAACAACACAAACAATAATTTTTCTTTTTAGTAAAAGATTGTATTGTTCCAAACCCCTTTATCTTCAGAAACTGCGATAAGTTGCATTGTCTCTCAAGGTCCGTTTGCTTTATGGGATGAGAGTGTATTAAATTAGTATGAAGTGAAAGAATTGTATTGTGCGAATATATTTAAACATGCATTTGTTATACAATAATATATATATATATATATATATATATCCTTCATTAAAACATGCATTTGTTATACAATAAAATATATATATATATATATATATCCTTCATTAAGGAAAAAAAAAATATGGGGCATGGTGCACAAGTAATATTTTCAAATAACACGCCAAGAAAAATGAATTGGACCATGACTCCATATACCCTTTGCTAAGTCATAAAAAATGTGGGCCTCGATATTCTCTAGCCTGCCCCATAAATGGGCCATAGTCTCACATCACACTATTGAATTTGGGCATGGGCTCCATCGATAAAAATCTAGTAACTTGCTTTTTTTTTTTCCAAAAACGATAGATCAATATATATCATCAAATGTACAATAATACAAACCGGGATCTAACTAGACCCAATAAAAGAGAGACACCTCCAAGAGAGTGCTCTAGAAATAAGACCACAAGGAATCTAAAACAAAGACAAGAACTTAAAGTACATGTTAAGGCCAAATGAATCATTGTAATCCTTAACATCACTATAAGCACTCCAGACCAAACACACTAACACAGCAAACCACTACTACAACCCCAACATTACACAACAATAAGAAGGAACATAAACAAACTGAGCAAAGATCCCAAGCAAGCAGACAACATCCAACAATGAAGCAGAAGCACCCACTGAAACACAAGTAACCTAGGCCCACCTCTCTTCAAACCAGATAGCAGCCAGCTAGCTCTTTTTCCTTGCAGCAAACTCCTGCCAGTCCTACATTGCTAGTTTTGCTATACAATGTGGTGGCAGCCACTCCTTTTTGAACAGCCATAAAATTTTTGGCCTTCCAAAGCCACCACAGAATATATGTGGTAAGCTCAATCCTAGCTTCAGAAACCGCCAACTTATTGATAGAACACACATCCATCACCAAGTTCTAAATTTTGTGTGATCTTCAATGACAATGTCCCAGTGAATAGAAGAGAATTTCCATACCTCTTTGGCTTTCTTGCAGTTGAAGAAGATGTGTTCCACAGATTCAGTGTCCTCCCCACGTGATTGACAGATAGCATCCACAAACAGACCTTTTTTTCTAAGAGCAACTTTGACAGGTAGAGCCTCAGAAAAACATTTCCAAAGGAAATGTTTCAACTTGCCTTTGACATTTAATTTCCAAGTTCTGCTTCTCACTTTTCTTATTATTCTTGCAGAAGAGCTGCCTGATCAAAGTGACATTCCAATGCCTCCCACCCTCTTCCATAAGTTCACTAACCCATTGAATGTTAGCAGCAGAGCTCTCATCACTGTGAGGCCTTGTCAGATTGGTAGAACATGCCCAAGGGTCCTTCCAAATGTGAGTTGACAACCCATCTCCAATTTTCATCTGAAAGCAGTGCTTATACCTTTCCTTAACTGACATCCAAGTGGACCATAACCAAGACGAGTTGTGTTTGACTGAAACATGAAAAATGTTCTCATTGGGGAAGTATTTACCTTTCAACAACTTGCTCATCAAAAGGTTAGGAGATGTAGCAACTCTCCATAGTTGTTTGAGAATCAATGCATCATTGAAGAGCTGCAGATCATGAAAACCAAGGCCACCAAGGAGTTTATGGAGTGTGACAAGAGACCACTTATTCCAATGAATGCCAGCAGCATGATCTCCACCACTACTCCACCAAAATCTGGCACATATAGCAGCAATTTCCTTGCAGGTGGATTTAGGTAATGCAAAGCAGGACATGGTGAAGACAGGAAGGGCAGACAACACTGAGTTAATGAGGACAGCCTTGCCAGCAGTTGATAAAAAATTATTTTTCTAGCTTGAAACCCTGCTTCTGACAGTTTGAACCACATAGTCAAATGTTTGCTTTTTAGATCTGTCTATCCCAAGAGGAAGGCCAAGATACTTGGATGACCTGTGGATTTGAATACCTTGCAAGAGCTGACAGATCTCACTTTGCAAATTAGCTGGCACATTTTTGCTAAAGAAAATAGATGACTTCAACATGTTAACTTTCGGCCCAGAAATTTTGTGGTAGCAATCAAGAATTCTCAGAACAACATGAATAGAGGCAATATCAGCACCACAGAATAATAAGGAGTTATCAGCAAATAGCAAATGTGACAGCCTAACCCCACCTCTAGCAATTCTCACTCCTTTCAGACACCCCATATCAATTTCTCTCTGAATAATTCTAGAAAATAATTCAGAGGCCAAAATAAAAAGATAGGGGGACAGTGGGTCCCCCTGTCTGATCCCTCTAGAAGAATCAAAATAACCAAAGAGAGCTCCATTAATGTTGTAGAAAAGGAAGATGAAGAAACACATTCCATAACCAATCTACAAAGATTCTATGAAAACCAAACTGAAGAAGAATGGACATGAGACAGTGCCACTCAAGTCTGTCATATGCTTTCATCATATCAAGTTTAAGAGCAACATAACCCTGATTACCTGATCTGTGTCTATTTAAAAAAATGAATAACCTCATGAGCCATAATCACATTATCAAGCAATTGCCTACCAGGAATATAAGCAGCTTGATTTTCACTAACACACAAATGAAGGTAAAGCTGAATTTTGGAGGCCAGAATCTTGGCTATGATTTTGTTAGACACCTCACAGAGGCTTATGGCCTGAAGTCACTCAAAGAAGAAGGGTTAATGCATTTTGGAATAAGTGTAATGATAGTGTGATTTCAGCTTTTCAGTAGCATGGAATACTCAAAGAAGCTAATGACAACAATGCAAAGATCATGCTTAATGAGAGGCCAAAAGTGCTGGAAAAACAAGGGAGACATACCTGAAACTCCAAGGGCTTTCTCTGGGTTCATGCTGAATAAGACAGCCTTTATATCATCTTCATCGACTAAGGCTAGCAGGTTTTTATTAATCTTATTGGATATAACTCTGGGAATAAGGTGAAGAACATCCCTATCTTCTGCAGTAGCCTCAGTAGTGAATAGCTTTTTATAGAAAAGACAGGCTTCAGATTCAATATCCTCTTTAGTGTCACAGACTCTCCCTCCATCAGCCACCAATCTAGTGATAGCATTTAACTTTCTCCTTTGGACTGTTAAGGCATGGCAAAACTTCGTGTTCTGATCTCCCTCTTTCAACCAGAGATTTCTAGACTTTTGCTTCCAGAAAATCTCTTCTGTACACTGAGCTTCCTCTAATTCTTGTTTGATTCTCTCCCAACTTTCCCAGTTCTTCCCCTCACTGAACAATCTCATGTCTTCAAGCTGAAGAGTGAGTTTCTCAATTTTAACAACATTATTTGATTTAAAAGCCTAACTCCATTTGAGTAGAGCAACTCTGGTTTTTTTTTATCTTTTCCTGAAAGCAAAACATGGGGGGTGCCAATGCACTGAGAGTCCCAAGTTTCCCTGACAACATCCATAACCCCAGATTTGTTAATCCATTGTTTGTTGAAACTGAACCTGGCTTTTGGTTTTGACTGAGTGCAATCACTGTTCAGCACCATGAGGCTATGATCAGAAGAAGATTTGTAGCAATTAATCACAACCGTAGAGTTGTGAGAGGAAGACCATTGCAACGAGCCAAAAACTCTATCAGGTCTTTCTTCTACAATGTGCTCTTGAGATCTGTTATTTGACCAGGTGAATTGATGTCCTTGCATATTAACCTCCACCATGCTCATTTGAGATACAAAGTTCTGAAATTTCTATATATCAGCTAAGCATTTGTCTCTGCCTCCCCTCTTTTAACTCTGATCAAGAATGGCATTCCAGTCACCACCAATCATCCAGTCATGCCCCCACTTAGCTTTGGCATCCATAAGAAACTTCCACTGCACTTCTCTAATAGCTTTATCAGTACTAATATATACAAAGATCAACCAAAAGGAACTAGTCCCATCTGACTTACGCACCTCTACTTCAAAACAGAAAGAATGCTGAATAATCTGGATGATTTTTTTATTAATGTCCCATAGGAGAACAAGCCCTCCACTAATGCCAAAAGGATCCACAGTAACCCATCTGTCCATATATCCAAGCTTAAGACAGACAGTTCTAACAAAATCTTTTTGTTTTTTAGATTCAGAAAGAAAAATGAAGCTGGGGTGGTGGATTCTGATTGAATCCTTAAGTTGGGAAACTGTAGAGGGTCCACCCAACCCTCTACAGTTCCACATTATCATCTTCATTGATCCACTTGGGGCCAATTGAGGCTGGCTTCCTCCACCTTAGCTTTTGAATTCTTGGACTTCTTTTTGTTTCTGACTGTTAACCCTTCTACCTCTTCAGAATGCAGCTGGGCTGTGATCAGAGCTCTACCTCTTTTGAGTGATTCTTGCTTGTTACTTCCTTCAACTTGAGCTTGTCTTATAATTGATCTGCTTTCTAGAGATTTAGATCTTCTCCAGCTCTTGGTCTTGCTTGTATTTATCTGAGACACTGTACCAGAGGGTTTTGCACTCAAAGGAGATTCAGGATTCCCTTGCTGCACCTCCACCATGACAAGATCATTTTTAGAGAATTTATCAACACTAATAAGGTGCTGGATCTCAGTATTCTTAATTTGAGGTTCCACATTTGTTACCCCCTGCTGAGCTGTTGGTTGTTGAGCTTCTTGGCTGGAGCTGTCTTTCTCACACACTTGCACTTGCTCAGGACCTTCTATAGCCAATAGTTGATTTAATTGAGTTTCCTCATCAACTGCTTCAGCACCGCTACCATTCACCTCATTATTCTTGGTTGAAAAGCCTTGATTGCCAACATTTTGTGTGTAGCTAGGAGAAGGTCTAGAGGGAGAACTCGAATAACTTCTAGGATAGCCACTTCCATCCATGGCACGAAGCCAAGCTCCATATTGACCTTCTTTCAAACAACCTTTATCAATATCAGCAAGTCTCTTAGCACAAGCCTTGTCCAAGTGACCAATTTTGCCACAATAGAAGCACAAATTTACTAGCCTCTCATATTGAAAAGCCACCAGAACCTGTTGATCACCCAATTTCATGGAAGTGCATCTCGGCAAAGGTTTGGTAAGATCCACTGTGACTAGGAGTCTGATGCACCCTTCTTTTCATCCCCCTCCTTTAACAACAGAAACATTTTTCACTTTCTTGAATGATTTGCCCAACTTTAGACCGACCTTTGTACTTAGCCAATCTAAAGGCAAGTTTTGAACTTGCACCCACATGTTAATTTCGTCAAATCCAGAGTAATGAGCTCTCATTCCTTTAACCCATTCCAGCAAGACAACATATTGATTCTCAAAAATCAAGTTCATACCAGCCGCTACTTTCTTCTTGTCAGAGTTGCCAAAGATAAATTGAAAGTAGTTATGGCTTAACTCTCTCACCTCCAATGGCTTTTGAATTTGCCAAATGGCGCTCATCGTCCGCTTGATGCCAAATAGCGTGGCTTTCCTATCTCCAATAACCTTGCCAAAGAGACTACAAGCACATTCAGCCACACTGGATTTGATGTCCGTCGGCTCTATTTCAATAACATCTCCTTCTGAACCTTCTAAATCTATATTCTTCAGCATATTCCCAATGTCATTCATAGAGTCCCCTTCTTGCGTAGCCTTAGTCGAATTCGAATCCATGAGCTACCTGAAACACAAAAAACCCAAAGAAAAAAGAAACCCTAGACTGAGAAAGAGAGAGAAGGAAAGAAAGAAAAACAAGGGGAAAACCAAAAACCTAGAACCTAGGAATCGCGGAGCACTCTCACAGAGAGAATCAAACAGGATGAACTAGCAAGATCACTCCCACCAGGAGAATTCGCACCCCTCCCACCAGGAGAATAAAATCTGTCAATTATTCAATTAGTTGCAAGCTTTTAGTAACTTGTTTTGAATGGCAAATTGGTGGTGTTACCAAAAAAGAGAGTTATCTGAGCACTGAACATTCACGAGAAGGATAAAAATAATTCCATGCACCAAACCAACAATAAATGTTGCCTTTTAAATGTGATTCATATAGTTTCCATATATTACGAGGATTGTCAATTTCGACATTCGCTTTTTACTATGTACCTCGTGCGATGCACGGGACAAAGATATTAAATAAGTTATTTTTACAACCATTTCCCTTTAAGTTTAAAAAGTAATATGGTTATTATCTATTTTCTACCCCTTTTAATCAACGTTAAGTCTAAAAAATAATAGCTTTATAAGTTTTTTCCACATCTTTTAATCATTGTTGTTTATTTAGATAGAACATTAAATGAGCATTTTAGGGCTATCTTGTAAAATATTATTATATTATCTCACTAAAACATTTATACTGACAAAAATTTAATTTTAGCATATAAATTTATCCCTTGATATAAGAGAAAGTAACTGTTTTACTTATTTTTGTTCACCATATAATATTTAATTATTATTCATTATATAATAAAAAGGAATACTGTTAAATAGTATAGTAAAATTGTTATAAAATTATATGAATTATTTTTTCTTTTACAATATGGATTTAATATCTTTTTATGATTTGATAATATAACTATAATATATTTTTAATGATATAATGATTTACTTTAGTATAGCTAGAATGCTAGTTGCAAATAGAAAAAAAAAAATCTATTAAATGCAACTAGCATTCTGCTATAAGATAAATTTTTTCTGGTTATGATGAGGTTTTTTATCCATCATGTTCTTCTACACATCGATTAGATTAGATACAGCCAACATGCTGCTATAAAAGAAAGGTTTCCTCGGAGCGGGATGCATGTCAGATGTCATCTAAACTTTTTGATTTTTTTTAGTTTGTTACTTTTAATTATCACAACTTTAACCGTGTGAATTGATTTACAACATAGACTGATTTTCATTTGCTAATAATTTATAAAGTTTGATTATTAATTTGACCAAACATTTTGCTGATTGATTTATAAAGTTTGATTATTATTTTGACCAAACAGTAAAGATGAACTTGTTGGATCAATGTTATTAATCTAAACAAACATAAAAGTTTTTCATATTATTTTTTTAGCCTTTATCAGTTTGTAACGTTTTATCAGTATAGGAAATATTTTTATGATTTATTTTATTTATTCTACGATTTGTTGATTCATTACAGCTTTGAACAATCTATGAAATTTATTAAGTCGCCTTCTGGCAAATATGTATAGAGCTATGTATTCGTTTTTCATAAGTCACAAACATAATGAATAACATTACAAATTATTCGTTCAAACTTTTATTCATTGCAAATATATTAAAATAGTTTATATAACAACCATTAAATACCACTTCAATATATTTATAATATAAAGTATATAAAATTTCTGGTGTGTTCAATATTTTTTTATGGACTCAGTTTTAAATCATCTGGACATTTGGTCTAACGCATAGGTGTGTTCAAATTTAAATCATTGACATTTTGTTCGGTTGAAATTTAAATCATCTACCATAGTACTATGATGTGTATAATATATATACAAACACACACACACACACACAAATTTTTAACAAATAATATGTGCTTTATAAAAATAATAATAATAATTTCACAAGATTTTAAACGTAAAATATGGTTTTTAATCACAATAGAAAAATCATGGTAAGTTGTATTGAAAATATGTTATGGGATAAAACAATTAAATAAAATAATTAAATAAAATACTTGATAAAAATAGAATGCATTAATTACCTTTGACTTTTCTTACTACTAATTCTAGTAAATATGATAACTTTTTATATAAGTGTAGATTTAATTCTATGCACATACATGATACATATAACATAGGAAAATACTAAAGTTCCGTTACGGAATCATTCCGTCGGAATTTATATCTGTTAGATCATCATGTAACCGTCATGAATAATTGATCTAACAGTTGCAAACCCCTACAAAATGATTCCGTAACAGGACCGTATAATTTTCTTATAACATATATATAAATTTTAGCTAAACTAAAAAGAATGTAATAATTTACATTAGGCACTAATGTTCTTATGCGAATTTGGTAATTGTCATGAAACATGTATGGT
>CACSLK010004199.1:3494794-3507478 GCA_902706635.1 Striga hermonthica
TTAGTTATGTTAATTATATTATTTTTGTTTATTAGTTGTATTTTATATTTATTAGTAACTGTCACAACTTATTTATTATTCATATTATTTCTTATATTTAATATTTTTTTTAAACCTTTATCTTATTCTTTCACATGTTCTTAACTGTAGATTTGTCAAAAAAGACATAATATAAAGTATAGAATTTTTTTCGATCATCTGCCTCATTATATATCAAATATTTGTATATCATATATTATATTATATGTAATTACAATTTTTAATTAATATTTTAATTAAATATTTACAATTCATAAATTCATTAATAATATTGTCGAGTCAACTGTTGTTCATAAATTTTTTAAAATATATTATTTTCATTGATTTGCTTATGTTGAATTGAGAAAAGTTATGTTTTTTAATTACATATGGGGAGGATATAAGATTTCTTATATTCTTTATGTAGTATTTATTGAGTAATTGTGTTTATAATTTTTCTATTAAAAATATATTAAACACGTGAACTTTTTAGTTCCTATAAATTTTTTTTATAAATCACTCATTATTTTATCCCAAGATTACTTATTAATTTACTAATTGAGTTAAAATTCTTACATATTAAATATTTAATAATTAAAATATTTATTGTTTTATCTATTCAATATGATACTTATATATTATATTAAGAAAACTAATATAGTAAATAAAAAAGATATTTAAAATTAGAATAATAAAGATTTTTTTAATCTATATGTATAAATGTACAAATAACTATTGTCTATCACCTCAAATTTACACATAAAATTAATAAGAACAAAAAACTAACAAGCGTTTAACAACTCATTTATTTTTCATATTATTTCTTATATTTAATATTTTTTTAAAACTTTATCTTGTTCTTTCACATGTTCTTAATTGTAGATTTGTCAAGAAACACATCATATAAAGCATAGAATTTTTTCGACCATCTCCTCATTATATATCAAATATTTGTATATCCTATATTATATTATATTTAAATACGATTTTTTAATTAATAATTTAATTAAATATTTACAATTCATAAATTCATTAATAATATTGTCGAGTCAACTTTTGTTCATAAAATTTTTAAAAATATATTATTTTCATTGATTTGCTTATGTTGAATTGAAAAAAGTTATGTTTTTTAATTATATATAGGAGGATATAAGATTTCTTATATTTTTTTATGTAGTATTTATTGAATAATTGTGTTTACAATTTTTCAATTAAAAATATATTAAACACGTGAACTTTTTAGTCCCAATAATTTTTTTTTTCAGAAATCACTCATTATTCTCAAGATTACCTATTAATTTACCAATTGAGTTACATTTCTTACATATTAAATATTATATAATTAAAATATTTCTTGTTTTATCTGTTCAATATGATACTTATATATTATATTAAAAAAAACTAATATAGTAAATAAAAAAGTTATTTAATAATAGAATAATAAAGATTTTTTTTTCTAATCTACATGTATAAATGTACAAATAGCTATTGTCTATCACCTCAAATTTACACATAAAATTAATTAGAACAAAAAACGAACAGGCGTTTAACAACTCAGTTCGATTACATCGATAAGTATATTTTTAGATGGTTTATATTTAGTTATATTAATTATATTATTTTTGTTTATTAGTTTTTTTTTATATTTATTCGTACGTGTCACAACTTAGTTATTATTCATATTATTTCTTATATTTAATATTTTTTAAAACTTTATCTTGTTCTTTCACATGTTATTAATTGTAGATTTGTCAAAAAAGACATAATATAAAGTATAGAATTTTTTTGATCATCTACCTCATTATATATAAAATATTTGTATATTCTATATTATATTATATATAATCAAAGTTTTTTAATTAATATTTTTAATTAAATATTTACAATTCATAAATTCATTAATATTGTCGAGTCAACTTTTGTTTATAAAATTTTTAAAAATATATTATTTTCATTGATTTGCTTATATTGAATTGAGAAAAGTTATGTTTTTTTTTTTTTAATTATATATAGGGAGGATATAAGATATGATGACATTAGTATACTACCAATTTGCCATTAAAAACATATGAAAGTAAGGGTTTTTTAGGTAGTTCATTTTTTAATTAAAAATATGAATAAAATATGATGTGTATTAGTGTATTACTAATTTGCCATTAAATTTATGTAAAGTAAGGGTTTTTTAGGCATTATGAATTTTTATAAAAACACTCCTCCTTTTAAAATAGTATAGATAGATATAGATAGATTACCGAGAACCTAATCGATGATACAGAATACGTAAGAGTTTTGGGACTCTTCCACATGATCATATATAGATTCATAAAAAGTGGAAAACTTGGAACATGTAATATTTTTTTTTTTTTTTTGGTACATGGAAAAGAGGCAAAAGCCTAAGTGCTAGAGATTAAAACGCTTCGTGGGTAAGAGACCCCGATAACATCATGATATAGCCATTGTCGAACATCATCCGGCGGGTCCTCTAATAGGTGAAATCCTCCCGGGCTTCGTGTGGCTATGCCAGCCATGCAGTCGGCAACGAAATTGGATTCTCGATATCCATGAACCAACCTCACTACCCATGCTCTTTCCAACAGTTCTCGTATAGAGTTTACCAATGAGCTATGGACCCCATGCTCCTCCCGCCCGTCTCGTATCATTGAGAACGCACAAAGGCTTCGTGTGGAACATGTAATATTGATACATAAGGAAATGATCACACTTCACAAGTTTGTTTAGTTAATATACTTCCAGCGAACCAGAGTTCATTTAGAACTTACTAGTAAAATGCACTTGCGATGCACGTGGTGAAAAATCTTCTTGCTAATTAAGTTCATGTGGAGATGTTTGTTTCAGGTACTAAGAGCATGTTTGTTTATGAAAATTTTCAAAAAAATTTCAACATTTTAACTCAACCACACATCAACCTTAATTCACTTCAATTATCTCTCTCGTACTTTTACATCAAATTAATTTAAATTATTTTATTTTAAATATTATTTTAATATACTCACTAACAATTAACCATACAACTTTTTTCAAATTAACCAAACCAAATCAAAAAATCCAAACGAAACAAAAAAAATTCCATAAATAATTTCTTAAACTCACTTTTAATAGAAAAGTATGAAATGGTCGGGATAAATAATTAATGTTCCAAGGTGAAATAGATAATATATGAATATTTTTTAAATGTAAAGTAAATGGACTACAACAAGAAAGTAACTAAAGATTGTTCTTAAATTTAAAAAGTAACTAAAGAATGTTCTTAAATTTAAATGATATAGATAAATAAGTATGATCTTCAAGTCTTCTCTTTCTTTAGTTGATGATAGGAGGAAATGATTTCTTTCCTTTTCCTTTTAAATTTTTCCGCACACATTTCTTTTTAAGACGGCTGATTGTTTCATTATCCTCAATTTCAATGACACTATCATTGTCGTCTTATTTTATCTTGTCGGCGATGCGTTTTCTTCTTTAAACTTGCTTTTTTTTGGGCGCCCCTTGATTCTTTTGCATATGACTTGGAGATTTGAGAGATTTTGACATTTCTTTCATTTCATCATCATTGGTAGGTACGTTGTAAACCATTGCAATTGCTTCGACAACCAAATTCATCTCTCCTCTTGGGTTGTAGGACTTACCATTATTTGGATGAGAAATTGAAATTCAATGGTTGATTGCAAGCTCAATCCTCTATAGTAACCACATAATTCATCTCCCTAATGAATATGGAACGAATTTTGAGTTAAGAATGGAGTATTTGAAGATGAATTTGAGTTACAAATTGAAAAATATATTTACCTGCTGAATGGATCTAATGTAGTCTTCAATAGAACACTCCACGTAAACCATTGCGACATCTTCAAAAAGTGTGATAGTGCCATTGAGGTTCGCTTCTACGACATTTATTATCAGCCTATATCTGCAAATAGTAAAATTGTTTTAATTGTTTTGTTTACAAAATATAAGATATGAACTTTTTGTTTTTTCTTATTACTACCTTGGAGTTGTTTTTACGACATCGTTGCACTTTTTACACATCTTGTTGACGTCATTCTTGTCAACAGAGGAGGAGCATTTTTTGCATGATTCATATCATAGAGATGATATGTTCATAACTTTGTCGACAAATCCTCTTAAACAATAGTACTTTCCATGTGATTGAAAACAATGTTCATGGATTTAAATATTTCAACCAAAGAATGTGTTGGTTATTATTGATATTGTTAATTTTACCTCGATTATGTCGACATGATTGTAGTAAATATGTTGCAAGGTTGTACTGTCCAAATCCTTCTTTCTTCGTGCCATTGACATTTCAATTATTTCCACAGGTCTTTTGTGTGTTTGTAACCTAAAAAAATACAAAAAACGTAGGAGGTAATGTTATTGTTAAGTAAAGTGTAATATTTTTTTATATCATGTCAAGAATTTAGAGGATACCTTATACACATATGGTTGTCTTCCTCACACGATGTGTTTATTTGAAGAACAAATATTGCACTGGTTTGCAATTGCAATTGGCCTAACCAAATAAATGCTAAAATGATAAGAGCTAAGTTATATGAACGATTATCTACAAAAAAAACATAATTGAGGCATTATGGAAATTGAAGTATTGTTTATGTAATCGTTTTTTATGTTACCTTTATAGATCTTTGGTGATATCAAATTGTTAATTGCAATTAATGGGCTCGCTTTAGCAATATTGTGTATGTTAGATTATTCATTTTGAGCCATGTCATCCCATAAAGAGGTTGCAATGGATCGATACCTACAAATAGAATCAATTTAATAATTTGGAAATTATAAATATTGTATGTTGGAAGCATATTTATGGAAGTTTTTCTATTATATGTGTTTTACAAGTATACAGTTTCTTACTAATATTTAATAAGACATTGTAAATTTGTAAAGAAAGAAAATATGTAATCTTGGTCCATAATGGTTCTCTCTTATGGTTGATTTTTTTCGGTTGCTTTAGCCACAGTTCTCGATTCCTTGGCCTTCATTACAATCCCACATATGTCTGGAGAAAAATATAAATGTAATATTACTAATAGAGTGTAGTTCATTGGAATCTAATTTTTGCATATGGTAAAACATACATACCTATTTTTTCATTCGCATGAATTTTAAATTGATGTTGTCAAACTTTATGAAATTATAGGAGATATTGTGTCATATATCTTCAGCGACAAGATATTAGAGAGGTTTTGTTGAACCTTCTAAGATATATTTCTCTCTAATGAATGACCATTTTGTAAAAGTGTGATTGAGCATTATTACTCCAATTTGGAGCCCCTGAACAAATAAAAATGAATAAAATAAATCGTTAATCATAATTGTTTATCGCATGCTTTAAATTTTGTAATTAGTTATTATTTTTTTTTTATTTTTTTATTTTACATCAAGTTAGAGTAAAAGTTAACTCAAATATATATATTCGTATCATAATAAACTAATAAAACATGAGTACTATGGTTATCTATCAAAACAAACACGCACTTTTGAATACACACTGGTACGACTTTGATAATCTTACTAGTACGTCACCCGCGCGTTGCGCGGCTTAATATTAAAAATGATGTGAATGAATTATAATTTAATAAGAGATTGTTTTAAAAAACATCTATTGAGATAATGTAAAAGAAAAATTCAATACATTTAACAGTAGATGAAGTGTGTTCATTATCACCAACAGTAATAATAATAATAATAATAATAATAATAATAATAATAATAATAATAATAATAATAATAATAATAATAATAATAATAATAATAATAATAATAATAATGATAATAATAATAATTAGAAAATATGAATTCGTGACTCTATAAACAATAACAACATATAATTATTTGTAAGTAAAGAATACATTATATTTTTTTTCTTAAAATTTTTCAAATTTAATTCATAAGGGTACAAAAATATGTGACATACCATTAAAAAAAATACTTTGTCACATTAATGACACTCCTTCAATTTTTTTCATAAAAATGTCTCCGTGATAACATAATTTTTCATAAAAACAAAGTCATAATTACTTTTCTACAAATAAAATAATATATGAATAATTTATGTTAATATGAAGATGAGAAAAGTAAAATTTCTATTTGTAAATTAAACTAAAGAAAAAAAAATGACCCAATTTCTATCCACGTGTATTTAGTTATAAATTGGTCCACGCATTTTTTAATTTTTTATTAACAAAATAGATCTCAACATTTCATTTTTTTGCAAAATAAGTGCGATAATGATGAAAGAATTACGTGAAAGATTGATCATTTTTCGCAAAGTTATAAATAAATTCAGTAATCAGTTAGAATTATAATTCAATACAATTTGGTTTTTCGGTTCGGTTCGGTACGGTATGAGACGGTTCGATTCGATTCTCGGCATGGATATTTGCACAATCTCCAGAACCGTAGCAATTAGTTTTTCAGTTCCGTTCGGTTCAGAGAAAGTCAAACAGTCAATGGATATTTTTCGGTTTGGAGTGATTTTGGCTCGACTTTCAGAACGGATCGGCGTTTGAGTCCCATGCTCAGACCTAGTTGTAAAGGTTATTCAACGTTTTAAAAATTTATTTCATTTTGAATATAAAGGATCATCCCAAAAAATTTTAGATGATATTTTTTCTTGGAAAATACATCTATTTTAATTGAATAAATTACGTTATTTATGATAAATACAACTTTATTATTTTTTTTCTACCTCTATCTATATTTTATTTATTATTTAAGAAAATATATTATAAAATAAATTAAATAAAAGTATGAAATTTAGAATTCTAAGTACTCATTGTTTGTTAAAAAAGAATGACATGTTTACTTAACTAACCCTTACTCTAGCTCACGTCAAATTTGTGAATGATCAATTTTTTTACAAATTAAATTAGGAGATCTCTATTAGGAATGAGATACTCAATCCAAATAATTTAATGATCACTTGTAATTTTTAGAATTACATAAGGATATAAAATAATATAAGATTAATTAAGATATGTTAAATGTTTTCTTAACGTGTACATAAATTCCATCATAATAGAGTATATGTGCAAAATGTGACATGGTGCAAGTATTAAAAATTTATATGTAAAAACATTTGAACATGTATGTTAAAATATCCGACGTAGAATCGTAAATTGTCACATCAAATTTAAAAAATTTTATCTACATATATGCAATATAGATATTAAATAAAAACTATATAAAATATTTATTTATCATATTACAGTGGATCTCATATTAGTTATGACTTTTTCTATTTTACATTGAAATATCCCAAACGTAAGAAAAAAAAATTAATACTGTGTTTGATGTTCCGGAATGAATTAAAAAAATTATTTTAAATAATAGATTTTAGTTTAAAATTTATTTAAATGTTTAATTAAATGATATTGATAATTTATTTTTATAAGAAAAAATATAATATATAATGAGAGGAACTCATACTCACAAACGGAAAGAGACAAATAATAAGAAGGATATTGAAATTTATAGTTCATAATAAATAATTATGTATAAGATTAAATATTATTTATAACAAATAATTATGTCACTCTCGAAGAACAAAATATTTAATGCAAGTTCGTATTGCATGTTTAAATTAATTGATCATGACAGAAAAAGTATTTATTTGTAACAAATAATTATGATATTCTTTGAATGTTAATAATACATAAAAAATAACAATATTTATTTCATCTTAATATATGTTGTTGAGGTATTTATTTAGCCAAGGGAAGTTGGAGTGTAATTTCTAATACAAACATGAATACAGATTAGTTATTTTTTTGTAACAATTTGTTTTTTTAATTGTTAAATCATGCATTGAAAATAATAATATTTATTTTAATGTATTAATATTTAGTTTTGGAGGGAAAAATATTTCCTCCAAGCTTCTCCACTTATACATATATATATATATCATAAATATATAAAATAATATAAGCTAGATTAATAAGAGATAATTACATATTTTCTTAACTTGTACGTAAATTCCATCATAAGAGAGTATATGTGTCAAATGTAACATGGTTCTACTGTATTATATATAAACATTTAAACATTTGTGTGTCAAAATAAACGACACAAAATTGTAAATTCACATATAAAATTTAAAAGTTTCTATATATATATATACAATATAGATACCAAAATAAAAATTATATAAAATATTTATTTATTATATTACATGTAGATATCATATTAGTTATGAGTTTTTCTATTTTACCTTGAAAATTTTCAATATAACCAAAAAAATAATATTGTGTTTGATGTTCCAAACAAATAAAAAAAAATGATTTTAGATAAATAAAATACTTTAAATTTATTTTGTTGGTTAATTAAATGAGATTAATAATTTGTTTTATAAGAAAAAAATATAATATATAAGGAAATGAACTCATACTCACAAATGGGAAGAGTGACAAATAATAAGTGGGATATTAATTGAAATTAGAATTCATAAAAAAAATTTACGTATAATTTTAAATGTTATTTATAACAAAAAATTATGTCACTCACAAAGCAAAAAATATTTAATAGAAAATGGAATGCATATTCACAATAACTGATTATGACTAAAATAAGTAATAATTTATAATATTGTTTGAATGTTAAATAATACATAGAAATTAACAATATCATGGTAATAGATGTAGTTGAAGCATGTATTTAACAAAGAGAAATTGGAGTGCAAATTCCAATACAATTATTTATAGGTAACAAATATTTTTCTTGTTGTTTTAATGATATATATCATGCATAAATTTTGACAAAATTTAAGTCAATCTATTAAATGAAGTTTTGGAGGGAAAACAATTTTTTTGTGAGCTGCTCTGCTTTTATATATATATAGATGTTGGGTTGTGCCTTTATGGGGCCCAATTACTAACATTAAAAGAAATTATTGGATGAAAAACTAAAGAAAATAATTAGTTTATGTGGCAAAACCGACAAAAGTTTGAGTTGTTCATTGATGGATGGCGGATACAGAATTGTTTAGCAGCCAGGGCAAAATGAAATGAAAAAAACGTTTTTTTTTTTTTTTAAATTACTTGATTAAAAAAATACAATTTTCAGTCAACGACGAGAAGATAAATGTTTGCGACGCCATTTCATATTTTGCAACAGATGCATTATAGCATCCTTGTTAATGCTATTAAATACATCTTTCTCAATATAAACAACTAAACTATCATGCATCCATTTAATCTCCCATTCTATTGCGGAGTGGATTCTTAACGAGATTCATAGCCGAAAATACTCTTTCTATTGAAACTGTAGCAACTGGAAGAACTAAAGGCAAAGTTAGAAGCTTGTAGATCAATGCATAAGTTATGTGTTTTCTTGTTTCCACCATTTTTTCGAAAGACCACCGAGTTCTTTAAGTTGAGAAAAATTAACAGTCGTTCGCATATCACTTATGTAGATATCAAGCTTGTCTTCAAATTCTAACACATCTCTCTCAAAAAATATCTCGAATTTAGCAAGGCAAATTAACTTTTGTTTGTAAAAAACACAAAAAGAATCATCTAGATTCTAGAGTAAAGTTTTATTAATGTAAATTTTCAATCACTAATCAACAATTGATTTCTATTAATATAAAAAATTTCTAAATTCAAACATCAACAGTCAGTTTGTCATTCAACAAACTCTATTTAATGTGCTTTTGAACTAATAGTTATTCATATGTACAAGTTACAACCTAAACAAACCATGAGCCCACCAAAACAAATCAATTCAATTCAGTTCTTTCTTGCACAAACTGTACGTATAGCAAATTACCGAGAGGTCCGCAGTCCGAAATTGCAGTATAAGGGAAAAACAAACAGGATATAATACAAACAAAATTTGAGTTTAAAAAAAAATTGATATGACTAATTGAACTTAAACATACAAACACACACTTACATTAGGACTAAAGCGTAGAAATTTTGATCAAACTATGCAAGAAATCTGCACTCCCGTTTCCGTCACTTCAGCCGTCCTTGAGAAAAAAAAATTATTTTGGATTCTATGTATTTCAGATTCAGGAAGAACACGAAGATGAGAGTTGGGTGTTCGGCGACCAATTTTCGAATTAAGGGCTTTCTTTTCTCGGAAGAAAATTGGGGATTTTAGATGTCAAGACTTTTATGTTTTTTTCTATATGTCTGCGTGCTTGTGTTATGGTTTGGGGCCCGAGCAAAATAAATATTTGGTAATTAATTCTTTTTTTTTTTTGCCTTTTAAGAAATGACATCGTTTAATAGATTGATTTTTTTTAAAAAAAAATTGTCTTACCAGTCATCTTCTTCCTTGCGCCGCGGGAACATACTCTCTTTTGCCATCAACCACCAAAAAAATTCAATTAAAATATGTAATAACCTATCTTTAGCATCCAAATTTCAGCCTGGGCAACTACCCAGGCTCGCCTATATATAGATCCGCCCCTGGATGGAGCATTGTTGAACTTTCAAGTTTGTCATGTTTTTTCCTTTATCATCTCTTATCCATTACATGAACTTGAAAAAATAGGACTAATGCAAAATGCATATGTAATTAAAAAAGTACGTTGTTATAATGACATAATATTCGGCAATCTCAAAAGAAAAAATGTTATTATACATCTAGGTGCAATGTTCACATGAAAATTCAATAGGGTTGACACATGGAACTAAAATTCCTAGGACTAAAAAAAATCTTAATGTCGAAATTAAAAATATATACTCACATCCTTATCGACCATTATCATCTTCTGTATTCGAGTCGAACCTTTCTGTCCACAGTGCATTTCCGAGCCTATCCTTCAAGCTTTCAGTTGGATCATTAATTTACTTTGATTGGTCTCCAACAAATTTACGGTAAGGCTCGACATAATTGTGATGGTTGTGCATGATATAATTGTTGAAGTATACCATTAGAACAAATTAATTTAACTAAGCATACAATGAAGATTAAAGGATTGGACAGAAGTGGCGAGAAAGTTGACTTACAAACGGCTGTCTTGCAAAGGGAGGCCTTACAAAAACAAAAACAGCGAGCTTTCTCCTAATCTAAAAACGTAACGGAAATTCTAACAAAAATATTTCATTGAAATTTCCATCGCATTGTGATGATTCCAACGGAGGTGGAAATAAAAATTTCAACGGTAAAGTCGTTGGAAATGTAGCCGTTAGAAGTTGAAATCGTCAAATTCCATCTAAAATTCCTATGAAAAAAACATTTCAACAGGCTATTTCAATTGGAATTTCCGTTCCAACGGAAGCTATACCATTAGAATATCCGTTGGAATTTTCATTGGAATATATTACCATAGGATTTTCCGTTGAAATATAACAATTTTTTCTTGTAGTGGTTGACATGTACTATATAAGGAGTTTTGTTAATGAAATTTGTACTAAATTATGTTTCTAAAGTCTTAATGATTCTAACTCGGTTCATTAAATGAATAAATAGTTAAATGAAATCTCCCTCGGTTCATTTATCAATGGAGCAAAGTCTAACTCAAATATTAAGAGCCGAGCGGGTTTGTTTAACAAACCTACATGCCTATTTATTTAGCTACAAAAAGTATCACCAAATACCACAATGGTGGGCGTTTAACTATCAACTTTTAGTTAAGTATAGTCCTAAACAAATGAATAGAGGTTAGCAATTGAAACGAATCCTCCGACTTGGTCATGCGAAATAATATGGATAATGAGCAACATAAAATCAGGATAAATTACTCCAGGAAACTTCATGCTTCAGGAAGCATATGTTATTGGTCAAAATGAGAATTGATAGGATTTAGGCATGCATTCTGAACTATTAGACCATTATTTATGGAGTAAATGATTCAACTCTTAAATTTTGCCTGTTAAATGAGAATATGTTTGGACTAATGTCAATTTCGTATCAATATCTTGCAACACAAACTTACAGGGAAAAAGGGTTGGACTTACAGATGATTTTTTTATGCCTGAATGCTAATGACATGGCACATAAGAACAAACTTGTGCAGATAGATGCCCACCATATAGGAACACGTCAGCTTGAAAACTATGAAAATAAACCGGGGGAGCAACACTAAAACTGTTATCAACAATATGGAGAGCCAATAAGCAGTTGACTTCACGAGATTATATATTGTCCTGGAAAAAACAGAAAGCAATTTCACTCTGTGAACCACAGGAATTAACTAATGGTATATCTCATAAGGATCATGTAATTGATAATCATAAACAATTCAAGATCAATATGAAAATATCGACTTTAGAAATTTTGCTGAGAATATAATATAAGATGAAACTCAACGACAACAATGGACATGAGAGATTGTCTGATAAGACATCTTTGAGAACCAGTTATTATTTTACAACTTGTTAAATCCGACAACCACTATAGAGGTGCAAGTTTATTGGCACTCATAGGAAACAGTAATTATAGAGCAACTTAAATCATCTACTAAATAAAATTTTTGCCAATGTTACACACACCAACTTCCATAATGATATGATCAGAGTTTGTGTACTGAACATAGTTGAATAAAACGACATAACTTGATGGCAACTCACACAAAATACATGGCCCTGAAGAATAGAATGATGCAAGAGAAAGAAAAAGGTCCAACCTTTGCATAAAAATTAAGTACACCATAATCCATAACATATCACAGGTTATGGATAC
>CACSLK010004199.1:3518121-3531072 GCA_902706635.1 Striga hermonthica
TTTTTGTTTTTTTTTTTTTGGAATTATCGTTTTTGCTGCGTTGATCACGGGATCATCATGCCACGTGATTAATTTATGGAGAGAGAGAGAGAGAGAGAAGCGTAACAGATTGACTTAATCAAAATCTCGTACTTATGTAAATAAAATCATAATAAAATCCTTTTTAGATTAATATTTTCAATGGATGTAGATATGTAAATATTTATACAAGATGCCCCATGTACGTAAATTTCCCTATTAATTAATACTCGTTTACAGCCCTGGGCTGGGCCACCATAACTTCGGAAATAATTTTGATGGGCTTATTCCTGACCCATCATTGTAGGACCTAGTTACAAAAGCCCACTAGTAATAAAATGTAGGCAAGAGAGAAAAAAAATAATAAAAAGACCCGTTACATGTTTATTAATATACATTTTGAAATTTGGTTGCATAAATACAATATTAGAAATAAAATCATACACAAATCATGTCTAAACGAGTTTATATATATATATATATATAAAGAATTACCATTTACTACAAATGGTAGCAAAAATTTAGGAATCATTTAATGCATACTATTTTTAGAAATTTTTTAAATATATGCATTAATTGTTTTTATTTACACGATTTCAAATAAGATCAAATAACATATGATCAAATAATTACTTAAATAAATTTATTAATATCTCCAGTATTTTCATTGATATTTATTATAATAAATTACAAGATTGATTTTCATGATTTATGTTGATAATATTTTGGTCAAGATAAATATTATTTTATTAATATTTGCAATACTTTCATTGATATTCATTATAATAGATTACAAAATTGATTTCTGTGATCCATGTTGATAATATTTTGATCAAGATAATATTACACTATATTTTAAGTTCTAACCATAATATTAGTTTTTTTTTCACAAATATCCACTTCTATCCAAAAATATTTATAGAAAATCGTAACAAGTTAGGTAGATTTTTTTTTCCAAGTAATCAGATAAAATCAAGTTGGTGAATTAATCTTTACCAATATATTTGGTTCTTAAGCTTTATTTTGTTAAATATAAAAAATAAATCGTTCTTCAAATTAATATAATTTACCATTTAAGAGATAATGACCAGATACAATAAATAGTTTTACTACTGGAAAAAAAATTAAAATTGAAACATATTAACTATTGTTTAGAACTTATTCATATATTATTGGCATCCATGATTATATTTTTTATTTTTTTATTTTGATTTATTTCTATAATTAAATTCTTGTAAATTACATTTTCATTGTTGAGTATGTTAAATAAACCATAAATCCTTATAATGCGAATTAGAAAAATCTTGATCATAGAGCGGATCGAGTTTTTGGCATTTTCTAAATCAAAGTTGTTTAATTAGTATACAAAATTAAATTCTAAAAAAATATGTGTATATTTTGTAAAATATTTATACACTATTTAATATTAAATTTTTTTACATATTTTAAATTGATTACCTAAATAAATAATACCAACGTGCATTAAATATTTTTTATTACAAAAAATAAAAATTAAAAGAAGACGTACAACTTCTATAACTTCATAAATAATAATGACATTATATGACATAAAGTGTATAATAAAATAATAAATAAGTATTATATAGTGAACAAGAATAAGTAAAATTGTTATTCTCTCTTATATCAAGGTATAAATATATATACTAAAATCAAAGTTAAATTAGGATAAATGTGTTAGTGAAATAACATATTAATTATTTTAATATTTTCACTAAAAAATAACGTTGATTAAAAGAGGTGCAAAATATATTATAACCTTATTGTTTATTATACTTAACGCTGATTAAAAGAGATAAAAAATAGATGATAATCCTATTGCTTTATATACTTAAACGGACAAAACATGTGAAAATAAATTTAATATTTCTGTCCCGTGCATCGCACGGGATACGTACTAGTTATAAATAAAAAAATAATGCAATTTCAGATCCAAGTACAAAAATAAACCATAAATTAACTATTCATTCACAATAATAGTTGGTATATTAGTAAATAAAATTAAAAATAATAATTGTGAATAAAAACTACTATATAGTAAATGGTGCAATTTTCCAAAACAAATTTTAAGATTCGTTCTTTTACTTTTTTGACTTTTTTTTTTTTTTTTGGTAAAAATACAATACTCGAAATAAAAAAAATGCATTGATCATTTATAAACTAGTCATAAACTAAAAAATAATGTAAATAGATACCAATGATAAAATTGAACCACAAATGAACCATTTATAAGTTGTATAAATTGGTGATGGGTCCACCCCTACATCTGGAATGAACTGGAAGAGATGATCTTCGATCTGTTTGAACCGCGCGCCTCTAGACCGCCGCGAATACCTGCAAGAACTCGACGCCGGAGGTGTTGCCGATGAAGGGCCTTCGACGCTCAAGTCAGTAAACAGAAGAGAGGAAGATGGAAGCTCTATAATCTAGAATTGTAACGTATGTAGAAGTGTGTAGAATGTGGGAGAGAGAGTTAGGGTTGTACCTCAATCCCCTTTTATACGAGAAATACTTGTCGGATTGCTCTCGGTCAGCCTGCCCGAGGTTTGATCTTATTTGTACCTTAATCACATCTGAGGCATCATCAAATTCCTTCTTATCCATTTACTACCTCTAGATCATGCTCTTGTAGTCACAGAGACGTCTAGTAGCAGAAACCTCTAGTCATAGAGACCTCTAGTAGCGGAGACCTCTAGCAGCGGACATCTCTAGTCATAAAGACCTCTAGTAGCGGAGACCTCTAGACAGAGACCTCTAGCTCCTCTTTTGTCAAGTCGAGACGAGATGACCTCTAGCAGGTCGAGATGACCTCTAGCTCCTCCTTTGTCAGGTCGTGATGACCTCTAGCAGGTCGAGGTGACCTCTAACACGATGACCTCTAGCAGGTCGAGATGACCTCTAGCAGGTCAAGGTGAAGGCGCAGAGCCGGGGGAAGAGAGTGCGGTCCTATCAGATGAAGGCGCACCATAAGAGGGTGAGCCTAGATGCACCTTAGTGAGGTTCCATCCCAAAACCAATAGGAGGAGTAGCCCACTAGGCATATATACTAGACCCATTTTCCCTATAGAGTCAATGTGGGACACTCACAAATGATATTCCAACACGCCCCCTCACTTGTGAGTCTTTCGTAAGCCCAAGCCTACATAGCAGACCGGGTAGAGAGATAAGCCCAAGCCCAGAGCAAGCCTGGTAGAGAGAGAGAGAGAGTCATTGCAGGTCCTAGGACAGACCCTCTCTGATACTATATTAGAACCGGGGGAAGAGAGTGCGGTCCCACCAGATGAAGGCGCACCATAAGAGGGTGAGTCTAGATGCACCTTAGTGAGGTTCCATCCCAAAATCAATTGGTGATAGGAGGAGTAGCCACTAGGTATATATACTAGACCTATTTTCCCTATAGAATCAATGTGGACACTCACAAGTGATATTCCAACAAAACTATACGAGAAGTAATTTTAATATTTTTTTTCTTCAAAATTTGCAATATCATTGGTCTTTCTCTATTTTCTGGGTTGCCAAGACTTGATTATTAATATGTTGATTTCTGAATATTAATAGTCCATTTCGACTAACGCGTAATTAGTCCAATTTGTGACTAATAACGTGTTCCATAAGTTTTTTAGTCACATAAAAAAACCTAAAAATTAAACAAAAAAAATAAAACTAAGCTGAATTCTTTCTTCTTCATTTTGACCTTATATATTATTTTCCAGTCACGTAACCGAGGGATTTCCCCTCATTTTACCGAAACTAATTTTATTCTTGTGTCCTTTAGCCGAATATATATTCTTTCTGTTATATATATAACTTACTGGAGGCTTTGGAGCATAATATTAGATAATATATTGACAATATAAATCAAGTTCATTCAATTACATTAAATAAACGTTTAGCACACCACACATTATTGAGTTGTTAGTGAACCGCTCGCGATCAGTCGAGTCAAAGTTTGGGTCAAGCTCGAGTTTGACCAAGCACAAGTTGAGCTCGATCACCTCAAACTCGAATTTGAGCCACACTTAAGTCTATAAGTTCGAGTGACTTTCGAGTCACTACATTTGTGTAATTTATCTAAATATCCATACATATCTCAAGCCAAATTCAAGAAAAAAAATATTTAAATAGAAATCTTGTATTTAAATTCCAACCGATCGCGAACATTTATATATTTTTGTCTGAGTCGAGCTTCGAAAAGAGGAGCTCATCGTGGTTGAGCTCGAACAACATAAAAACAAAAACGAGTTTAGTTAAACAAAGTCAATGCTTGATTCGCTTCTGCTCGTGCGTAATCCCAGACGTACATGATGCGATGCAATATATCTAAGAATTCAAGAATTGTTGATTTGCACAAAAACAAATAGAATAAAATAAGGGTTTTCAATTTAAATATCCTAATGAATTCAATTTGGTAATTAAGCTAGTTAAATTATAATAACCAATTCCTCAAGCATTTTTTATGAACAATTACATAAAAGAAAACATGTGACTCGAGTTGTGTAAAACTTTCGAATGTCCCGCGTTGACTACTTCAGGTAGTCAACTATATAATTAAACGATAAAATGTAATTAATAAGACGAGTAAGAAGAAGAAATAATTAAACAGTCCCCAAAATCCCAACATAACTGTATAGACCCACACGTCAATTGTTGGTAGGTTTTACGCCAACACGACCAAATCAAAGCTTATTATTCAAACAAATTTTCAGATAATATGAGGCATGCATGATGCATCACCAAATTTTTTTAATAAAAAAATCTAATGATTTTCATTAAATTCTTATACGAGACGGTCTAATCGTTGGTCAGACTAGCCAGTTGTATTTTATTTTTATTAAAATTACATACTTATACTACAATGATATCATATTTATGTTTACTCTTTTTTTTTTTTGGACATTTTACTTTAATTGTATGCATATTTGTTGAAAAAGTATACTGGTCTAATTGTTAGACATGTCTCACAACAAGCTTATAACCACTGTTTATTTAGTAGTTGGTGTTGTGGTAGATTTTGGTCTAACCATTAGACCGATGTACTCTTTCTACGAATGTGCATATTTTCATTGAGAAATGTCATATTTTAAATAAAAAAAAAAACATGAATGAAAGTATGATATATGATAGTATAAACTACGCATTTTCATTCAAATAGTAATGCAGTTCGAGCCGCTTAACAGTTAGGCTGTCTCACACAATAGTTCTAGCCCAAATGAAAATCAAGGCAATTTACGGTCTAACTATATCTATATACAATTTCTATGAAATAACACGGTAGTAGTAGCAAAATTACAACATAAAATAACAAAGGGTGACCAAAAAAAAAAANNNNAAAAAAAAAAAAAGCATAACGAATATAGCAATAAGGCAGCTTAGGCCTATAAATACACAACAAGCTAGCTCATTTCAAAAACACCATCTCCAAAAACCATCACTAGCAAAAGAATTAAGAAAAAAATAAGAAAGAAAAAGAAAATGAATTCGAACAATGGAGGATCGAGCACGAGCAATGGCGGCAAGAAAGGCGGTGTTTTTCCGAAAAGAAGAGAAAAAGTTTTGGCAAATAGCGGCAAGGAAATAGCCAAGGTTATTGGTAAGGCTAGCAAGTTTGTGTCTGATGCTGCTAAGGATCATAAGAACAAGTCTAAGGTTTCTCCAAATTATTTTTTTTTTTTTTTTTAAAAAAAATGTTGATTTAGTCAAGTGTTTATGTTATATTTAGCATCCATTTTTTCCAAGATTTTTTTTTTGATAATTTTGGCTTAATAGTGGGTATGTTTAATTTCCACGTGTTGTGCTGTGTGATAGATTTTGTCGTATTAATGAGAAAAAAGTGTGTGATTGCTTGTTCTTCTGTCCTTGCTTGTTATGGGCAAGCTTGATTGTACTTTCCTTGGAATGAAAAATACAAGAGATTAAAATTGTATTATTACTTTTTTTTTTTTGAGATCTTAACTATTATTATCATCATCGTCTATTGTTTTACCTTCTTTCTGCATGGCCATGGAACAATGGTAGATTGGCATTTCTTTTGTTCTTAGCTTTTGTTTTCTTTTCCTTCTTTTTACTTTGAAGAATGTTAATTTCACATCAATTTTCATCATCCGTATTAGCTTTTTTTTTTTGTTTTTTTTTTTTGTGAAATGATATATATGTAAAAAGCGCATAAATGTGCAAACATACAGCCATTAGCTGAAAACAAACAACTAACGGCTGAATACAAACAGCCAAAAACCGAATAAACTGGGAGAACAGGTCAGAAGACCGCCTAGAACCGACACCATAAAGGACAATACTCTAGAAATACAAAAACACAGAAGGGGATAATGAAAAAGAAAGAAAAAGAAAGAGAAACAGACCCAACAAGGTAATGTCTGAGTATACGATCCCAACAGGATAATAATGTCACACTCAGGTTATCCGAGGCCAACGGCCCAAACCTAAAACACAGACCACACAAAACAAGAACAAACAAACTAAACACATAAGAAAAACTACTAACAAAAAACACAACCTTCCTCAGCAGAAACAACCAAAAGACATCAGACAAAGTCGATTCCAAGGAGAGCTCCGAATCTCTGATACCCCGCCGCCACATCATAAGGCCTAGCAAGACGATGACCCCAACCTCAGAACAATCCGAAAGAACCGACTCGCACACCGACCGCAAGACACCTCAATCAACCTCCAACCAACTAACACCACTAGCCAATCCGACACCCCCCGAACCTGTCTATCACCACTAGCCAACTTCGAGAACAGTCGACCTCCCACAATCTCAAAGCAGAGAAAGGAAGAGGAAGGGGACGATCGGCGTCAACGCTCCACTCCGACCCTTCCCGAAAGGACGAACCCAGCTCGAATTAGCTCGGTCGTCCTTTTTTTTTCAAAACGATAGATATGTTAATGAAAGAGATAATTACGAACTAAAACTCAACTACATCAGTTGAATCAACCGGCTAAAACAACTGATTCTATGAGAATCGCGCATAAGTAGCCTAAATTCGTCGACATATACAGTACACTAATACGAACCCGAAACAATCCGAATTAGCATGTCTTGTAGATTGGCAAATGCAGCAATTTGCCAGATTTGGGATAATTGAACTTCCATAACTTTCTTCTTTTGTAAAAAGCAACTAGTATTAATACCCATGTACAACATGGGTGTTGAGTTAATGAATATATGTATAAAGTTATTTATGTCTAATACCAAACCTAACTTCAGAGCAAAAATAATATCAAAACAACATCACGAAGCATAGATTTTCACCATGTCAGCATCCAAAGCGTGAGAATCTGCCACCTAAGCTCAACACGTTTTGAATTAATATATAGGGAGATATAAACTATACCATTATATATATAATAATACTAATAATAGATAGGGAACATAATAAATGGCATAAATAGAAAATACGCTTAATGTGTATAATATTTCTACAAATTATTAGGCCAAAATCTGTCAAAAGTTGGCTGAAAATTGAAAAAAAATAAAATAAAATAAAATTAAAAATTAGAACACAAATGTCAACCATTGTGCTGGGCCCTGGCCCACTGAGACCCGAATATTTGTGAATATTGGAGTTTTAAGAATGACTTTCCTAAGTCAACCTGTCAGAGACAAGGTTGACTTCAAAGAGTTTGACCCAAATGAAGTAGATTTGATTTTGCACCATCCGGTAAAAATTGATACAATAAAAATTGATACAAATAAATTCAACATATACTCAAAATCTAAATTAAATTTAACTTAACTATACCATCTTCAATATTGATATCATTTTTGTATCCAAGCACACCCGTAATAACTTTCAATTGACACCAAATCCACCAGAAGATCTGTGGGAGAGAGTACCTTCTTTTCCTTGAAAATAAAAAAAATATAAATCTGAATTTGCAGTAAGAATTTAAACTCAACAAACCATTTTTCGCCTGCAGGAAGAAACAAAATCACCTGAGAAAATCGGATTAGATAATCTCTCAGCTATTCTCTTCCAGCTTAAGGCACGAAGGTAAGAGATATTATCGGTATCTATTAATCAGATTCCTCCCGAACCTGATATATAGAGTTTAGTGCAGCCAAAGAAGATTCTTGAGACATTATAATGCCTGCATGCTGAAGAAGTAAACTCCCGACCCATGGAATAGTACAAGCTAAAACAACGCTCTACAAATTATGGATACAAAGTCGAATTTTGATGTGATAGTCTTCGAAAAGTTAGTTAAAAGAAAACCAAAATAAAAATTTATATGTATAAGGATAAAAAGAAAAGTTTTCACATCTAATTTGCTTGTGATCTTAAATCGCAGCCAGTACATTAATACCGTTCGCTCACAAAAAGTCCATGCTAGATTATAAATCCAAAAGTAAGTACTAATTTCAGGTCAATCAATAACATATTTTGCAACAAAATGTAAATGAAAATATTTAAAACAGAAAGACACAGTCGAGAAGGGGCTTCACTGAAATCTGACACAGATTTTGCACTTAGCTGTATTCATTTTGCACTGAGAACTGAGGAAGAAACATTACGAGAAAACCATATATCGAGCCATTTTCTGGCAGATTCCAACACTTTGATTAACAAAATTATACAAGACGAATAAAAGGAGCATTTAGCTTTCTCACCTCAAAATGCATAATCGATACAAGAGACTGCAATAATTGGAATACATCTGAAGAGTTCAACATCGACAGTGAATTTGCAATAACCTGCAATAAATAATGACGATGATGTTATTCTACAACTTTCTAGAAATCAATGCAACTAATAAAACCTTCTCATCTTTGTCTGAACAAGCAATCTATGAGGATTGCTCGATTATCAGCTCTGAGTGCCAGCTTAAGCAAGATATAAATCGAGTCCACACTAGGTGGCTTCACAAGGAAAAAAAAAAAAACCCGCATTTTTCATTGTCCGGAGCCTTTTCCATTTTCTTCCAAGTTGAGAATCGCGAGTTTTTCGCCCATGGTTGGTCCACTCAGGTCATCCATCACATCTCCATCTTTCTATTCGAGACCATAACGAGAAAAGAAAACAACATTACTTCTTCAAAGTCAGAAAATTTGAAATGAAAAGCCAAAAAGGTGCAAGTCTTTTCTGCTAGAGTTGGTTATATATCAGTACACAATTCCAAAAACTGCACAACGGCCCCTGCAGATAACTAAAAGAATTTCTCGGCCCAGATAATTTTGTCAACAGAAATGGCTACACTATTAGACCAGAAGCTATGGGATAATCAGAAATTTTTAGAGACTAACAGAGTTCACCGAAAAAACAGATTTTCGTTCTCCACACAGTACTACAGCTATAAAAATTGGAACTTTCCCTCAACCCATCAAAAGAAAAAAAGAAAAAAACACAACAAAGATACAAGCACAATTACAAAATCCTCCATAAATATAGGTAGATTGAGGGCTTTCTCATGAATATAGGTTGCTGCACCATCGCGGGAGCTGAGCTTTGGGGCCTATTTCAGGGGCTGTTTATGGCGTGGGAATTGGGCTACCGACAAGTTTTGATCGAGGTTGATAGTCAATGTGTCACAAAAATGGTGTATAGCTCGGATGGTTTGTTTGGATCTCATGACTCAATGGTTCGGGCGATCCGTAAATTACTTCAACGAGAATGAGTCGTGAAAATTCAACATGTGCATCGTGAAACGAATTCGCGGCTGATTATATGGCGAGTGTAGCGGCTTCCTACCCGACGGGTGTACATCGAGTTTCGTCTCCTCCTATAGGTTTAGGTAAGTGGCTTGAACCAGTGGCGAAATTATGTACATAATTGGAGAGGCTTGGGCCCCTCCAAAAAAAAAAAAAAAATTAAATTAAGGGTAGAGGATTTTGCTGGAACTGAAAGATTTTTTTTTGAGCGCGCATGTTGGGCCCTCCCCGGTTTCATGCGGTACATACATGGCCGGAGGGGCGCCACCGATTTTGTCGTGAAAATTATTTTTAAAGACAAATTGGATTCTCCCCGAAATGGGATCCTGGTTTCGAGACAAGGAGAACTATAATAGCAGCAGAATTTAATAATATTTTCATTTTTATTATATTTTGAGTTGGTTAATTAGTCGACTTGCGGTGTACCGTCGGGACTCAAAAACCGAGTCGATTATTACCAAAAAATACTTTTATGAAAGTACGGGAAGCAGAGAGTGCATTGGTGGCATCAATTTATGATTTTGAGGTCTCGACCATTTATTTTGGGTAGCCCGAAGTTGAGAGAAAAATGACAGTGGCGATAATTTTATTGTCATTTTCATGTCTAGACTTCGGGTAACCGTCGGCCCTCGTTAGACATGCTAAAAATTAGCGGGAGTGCTTTCTTGAGAGCACGAGAACAGTAGAAGCCGTTTGTAAAATTTATTTCACGTTTCGAAGTTTCGAGCATTTATTTTGAGAAGCTCGAAGTCGAGTGCGCATAATAGAAGAATAAAAAAGCCGTTTTGCGGGGTTCCGTAAGGTTGCGTGTGATATATATATTAAACTAGTCGTAAATAGTGGCCCAAAGTTTAGTTTTTTGCTTCAAGTTTGTTTCGAATTAGTCCCTTCATGTTCGAATTAGGTCTTTTTTTTTTTTTTTTTAACTTGTTATTTAGCTTATCTAGTCATTGTTACTGATGTTTCTATTCTATGTTATTTGTTTCTTCTATTGGTCATTTGGAATTATAATAAGGAAATTGTTTGTATGCTTTGAATAGTTTGTTTTGCTTATCTAATATACCACTGATGTTAGTTATCTCATGTTCTCTTTTATGTGTGTTTAATTTCCTTGTTTATGCCTTTTCATTCAGTTCTCTAATATTTCTTTGTCTCATGTAGTTTTGTGCTTGTTTCTCTGTTATTTATGTTGAACTTTATTGTTAACTTCTGTTATTGGTCTTGTTGTTCGGACGAGGTCGTGAAATTTGTCCCTCTAAGAACATTATGTTTTTCCTATTTTCTGTTTTACTGTATTTTTTTTTTTTTTTTTTGCTCATAAGGCCTTTTTCAATTCCTGTGTTCTTTTGTGAGTATTTAAGTCCAAACAAGTTTGAGAATGTTAAGGATGATATGTTCATCATACTTGTTGTTTATATTGTTGTTAGGTTAAACGTTGGGGTAGAACCTACTTGGTATTATTTTGAAAAAATTGAGGGTGTCAGGAAATTGCTTTCTACCGAGGTAAGTAATTGTTCTTTAGAATTAAATCTCAGTACTCGAATGTAGTAGTTCAAAAAATTAATATAATTGAGGGTCCCCCGAGAGCTTTTACCAGCCCGTGTCTGTTTCGGATTTTTGTTCTTTTTTCCATTATTTTTTTCTGGGTTCCGCTTGAGATCTACAGAGGAGGTTCAAAAATGGCGAACCCGAGGTGTTTTCTGGATATCAGCATTGGGGGCGAGAGGGAAGGGAGGTTGGTGGTGGAGCTGTACAGCGACGTCGTGCCTAAGACCGCGGAGAATTTCAGAGCTCTGTGTACGGGGGAGAAAGGCGTCAGCCCTCACACCGGCGTCCCCCTCCATTACAAGGTTCGGGCTTTTGTGGGCTTTTTTCATTTTGGTGTTTTTCGTTTTGGTTTTTCTTGTTTTGCCTGTTTGATGTGTGCATGGTTGTGCTGTAGTGGCTGTTAGGTTTTCGGATTTCATTTCAGGTGGCGATTGGGGGTGAAAAGTAGCTTGCTTGTTGATTTTTGTTTGGGCGATGGAGCTTTTTTCTGCATGATTGTGTAGTGGGGATGCAAAATATGCCTTGTGGTGAAAGTTAGCGCACAGTAAAATATGAATCTTGTTGGAAGTGCTTTTTGTTCTTATGGGGTAATCATTGAGCAACAGGAACCCACATTACTCATATTGTTTCTTGTAGTTGTTTCTGCTACTGATGTTATTTCATTGTATTTTGACCAAGATTTCTGAATTCGTACAATTATATTTCCATATAACTTTGTTATGTATGTATGATGTTGGTTTCGGGTTATTTTTTGGGGTTTTTGTTGTGTAATGCTATTGCTAATTGTAATGTATTTGGTAGTACTTTGACAATTGTGGTCTATATTTGGTACTTTGGTCTATTGCAAATTGTACCTCTGTTTTTCTCCGCTACTCGCGGAAAAATCCCACGAGTCGCGACCCTGGGAAGCTTGTATAGCTCTTACAATTATGTTCTTCACCGCGACTCGCGAGTTTCTCCGTGAGTCACGATTATTATATTATTATTATTTAAAAAAAACTGAAAATGGAACGACAAAATTACATTCCAAGCAAATTGATCAATCCATAAATATTGTTATGTCTGCACTCAAATAAATGATTATCAATCCTTTACATACAACAACACCCAAATAACGTTAAATCTGCAATTCCATAAAGAGGATTACCGAGGTGGGAAATGTAGCCAGAAGTTTCTCATATATTGGCACTTCATCTGAAATAGGCATTCGCTGAATTTACATATGTTAAAGGATAGAAAGAGGAAAAAAGATACATAATAAACCAAATTGGCTTGACTGCACTCTCATCATATTCAAGCAATACATATTGTGTGTGCTTGCAAAACATCATCCTACACCAATTTTTGCTTATGAAAGGCCGACTATATATAGGCCAAAAAAGTTGTTTTTTTTTTAATGTTTTTGTCGTGAAAATTATTTTTAAAGACAAATTGGATTCTCCCCGAAATGGGATCCTGGTTTCGAGACAAGGAGAACTATAATAGCAGCAGAATTTAATAATATTTTCATTTTTATTATATTTTGAGTTGGTTAATTAGTCGACTTGCGGTGTACCGTCGGGACTCAAAAACCGAGTCGATTATTACCAAAAAATACTTTTATGAAAGTACGGGAAGCAGAGAGTGCATTGGTGGCATCAATAAATGATTTTGAGGTCTCGACCATTTATTTTGGGTAGCCCGAAGTTGAGAGAAAAATG
>CACSLK010004199.1:3607943-3624115 GCA_902706635.1 Striga hermonthica
AATAGATCTTCTCTACCATATATCATATTTTGACACCAAGAAATGAGGTCGTTTCGATTCATAGAGGCGGGGCCTCTCAGTGCCGACGTGGGGCTGTCAGAAACGAAATGTCACAATATTTTTCTGACATATGTAAAAGTGATGAAAACGAAAGTATCTCTTTTACATCTCCAGCCAATTTTTCCATTTTTTGGGAAATGGTAAAAAAAATTGAGCAAGTTTCCAATTCAAAATTCAAAAGCAAAACTTGTTAGAATTGATCAAACTTTTGCGATTTAAAGTGTATCACGTAGGAATAAATTGTCCAGAAGATTCTTTGCTAGAAAGAAATAAAAAAGGGTATGGTGTTTCCCTTTTTAAAGGATTAAGAAGCACCGAAGTAATGTCTAAACCCAGAGAAATATCAGATCTAGACACTCTATCAATAATCGAGCCGGATCTGCTGTGTCATCAGGGATTTGCCTTCTCTATTGAATCCGATGGATTGGATCAAAAAGAATTCTTTGAACCATTCCGTCGGGGTCTATAACCGTTAGATCAACTATCTACGACAGTTACAAATCTTGACGGAATGGTTCCGTAAGACTGTAGCATTTTCCTATGATATAAATAAAAAATAAAAAAACAAAAATTTGGAGTAATTATGATTTCATAATTATAAAAAAATTAATAAATAAATATGTAGTACGGAGCATTTTTTTTACATTATAACATCTGAGTAGAAAAGAAAATGAAAAATAAGAAGGATAAATATCTTTTTTTTTATATATATATAAATTAAATTAAAGTTGAAGATACATCGAATTCTACCCATATAAAGTTGAAGATATGTACTTATTTCACACTTCACATTCATCATTATGTCAAAGGGGACACATGTAATCTCCAAATGGACAAATCTGGAATTTTGTTCAGATTTTTGGTTTGCATTTATTTAGAACTTACAAGTGTTTTACATGAAATTCTTATGAAAATCAATAAACTCGTGTATAATCAATCAACGCACGGATTTCACAACCTTCACAACAGAACAAGGTAGGGGTGTTATAATTTCATTTAGTTCGAAAGTGTTATGTGAGTTTTTTAGTTCAATACTTCGTGTTCGAACTCGTGTTTCGTTTACTAAAGGAATCAATCAAATACTCGACTCAAACTCAATTTGTTGAAACTCAGAAAAGCTCGACTTAACTTGGCTTAGCTCGTTTAACAAACCTAGTCACAAAATAATTTAAGAATTGTTAAACGTAATAACAAGAAAAGTCAACAAATATTTATTGCATTCTATTTTCGACAGTTTTTAATTTTTTTTAATTATTCCCAAAAAATCGAGCAATTATATGCACCCTAAATTTATGGGTTTTGTGGATTTTATTTAGGTAAATTTCGACAGATGCTTACAATTTTGCAAAAGTCAAAATTCTTTCTCATTTTTTAATTAAAAAAATTGATTACTATAAAAGCGAGCATTTCGAATTAGGCAAAATACTATCGCATTTATCTTTTCCTCATTGCAATAAATTAATTGTTTATTAAAAAATCGGATATAGAAATCCAGTTAATTAGGTAAAATTCGGCATGACAATTTTGTTAAAGTCAAAATTCTCTCATTTTTTATTAAAAAATATTTACTATAAAATCGAGAATTTTGAATTAGATAAAATATGTTGTATCTTTACCTAATTGCAACAAATCGTGTTTATTAAAAAAATCGAATTGCATTAAATCGGCTCAATTTCAAATTGATAATTAAAATTTAAAAATCTCATATCAATTGGCTACTACTTTATTTGGTTCTGATTTTTTTTAAACATTAAACAAAGTTATATAATATTAATTTAAAATTCAAATAAATCGGATCAGAACATCCTAAATATTGAGTTTGTTTAATCATATAGAATACAAATTTGAAATTGATTGCATACACGTACACAATTGTTTCATTTCTTAAATTAAATAATTTACAATTTTAAAATAATAAAGATATAGATTATCAAGAAATACGTTTTACAATCTCTGTTATATGAGGCCATGCAATATTCGTCAAATAATTGAAAATCATATCGTATATATCCTACTACATAATTTAATTAATTTATTTGAGCGAATCCTAATATATATAGACGTCAAGTGTTCATTTTCTTATGTACGTTTTACACAAATGTATGTTGTATTTTGTTTAATAATATACAAGTTACATTTTATTTTGTTCCAATGCATGATTTTTACGTTCTTCCAATCATCCTAATAAAATGTTTACTTAATAAAATTAGCACATGCATCGCACGGGTACTGCACTAGTATTAATAAACGAGCCAAACTCAAATTCCATTACTGACATCTGGCTCTACCAGTTTACAGTCCCAGTGTACACTTTTAGCACGCTCGTTAATATGCTCAGCTCTAGTCATCATTCCAAACCCATTACAAACGAGTTAAGCTCTGTTCAATTCTGTTGACAAGCTAAATTAAACAAACAAATGAACCGATCTCGAGCTTTTACGAGCAAAACGGATTTGTATTCACAAATAGTTAGGCTCAAACAAGAAGAAGAAAAACAAGCCTTATGTGAGCTCAGGTGAAGACCATGTTACTCACGAAACAATAATAAATACACAATCCAACTTATACAAAATTCCACCAGTTGGGGTTCAAATGCAGGAATTCAAACTCAACCTTCTTTAACATTTGGAGATACTAACATCTCACAAGAAACTACACAAAATGCAAAGGGCCAAATCGAGGTTTTGGTCGGCGACATTGACAAAATGAAAACTCTTGTTAGAGAATAAATCATCATTCATTTACATATCACTATAAATTAAAAAGGAATTAAAAGCAATAATCCAAGAATATTGTATCTATTAATAGTTATGATCGACTCAAATATATATAATCCCAATTTCTGTAATATATATATGTATGTAAAGATGTGTGATGAAAGTATAAAGAGCATATGCCAGCAATAATCAGAGATAACAATATATTAACAGAGATAACAATATCTTTGCTTTTACTTAAACAGGTTTTGATTTGCCTTTTCTTGACCAGCAAAAAGGCCAGCAACCTCCATTTTTCCTGCATTTTCACAAAATTAGCAAAAAATAATTAAATGGAACTGAATAGCAAAAAAAAAAAGTGACTGAATCAAGATGAAGGGGAAAGAAAAGAAAAAATAGTTAAATCGAGCCGATAAACGAGCCAAATTATGTTACAAGTTTAAAAGGAATATGTAAGAACTCCTATAATTTTCAAGCCTATCGAGCCTTAACTAAATGATCTCAAGCGTTTGATTTTGTTTGTCAAACAAGCTGAGTCGAGCTCGAGCCCTTATTGATCCAAGCTCGGCTCGTTAAGTTAAACGTGTAAGTTGAAAGTTCAAAAAACTGTGTAGAAACCTAAGCCTAATGAGCCTTGACTAAATGAGCTCCAACTCGGCTTGTTTGATTTCGTTTATCGAACAAGCCAAGCCCAAGAATCAAAGAGCTGAGGTTACGGGCAACTCATCATTTCGTTTAACAAATCCACCTCCACCTAAGACATACACTTCAAATTAATATTCAAATTTAACTTAATTGCACCATAAACACATCCATTTTTCAAAGCTAGCAAACATTTTGTCTCTCTTCTACAAAATGTGATATAAAAAATCTATCCTTTACTAGTAATTCATTTTTATCTGAAAAAAAAAGGGATTTTTTTTATTAGGTAGATTATTAGGTAAATTGTAAGATGTTCTTTTCCCAGTAATTTGTCATCCAAACAAAAGTTTCAGAATTCAAAACAGAACAAATTTTCAATCACCAAAAGAGTACACACCTGCCACCGCCGCGGCTTCCACCGCCGCTACCGACGCTCCGGCCGCCGCTGCTCACGGTGGTCATGCTGCTGCTTCCGCCGCCGCCGCTGGTCCTGCTGCTATCACTATCGCTCGACCCAGCAAACCCCTTCCTCCACCAATCCGCCTCACCATGACCACCACCCTTCAGCCCATCGACCTTCGGCGAAACCCTACCGCCGCCGTGATTTTTCACCACCGCCACCTTCCTCTTCGGACCCCTCGCCGAAAATGGAAGCCCTGTGTTCAAAATCACCCCCCTGTTATCAAAACCCCCAATTTTTCCCTCGCCGCTGATTTTCCTCCTCTCCTCCGGCGAGGATCGATTCGATCTCGCCGCGGCCCGCTGCTGCGGATTGACTCCGTGATTTTCCCCAACAGATCCGTTTCCTTCGATTTCCCGATTGCTCTCAACAAGGTCCTTCAGCGAGAGCTCGTATGACGCTTCCGGCATGTTCTTCACCATCTCCATCAGCTCCCATTGCCCCCGGGCGATGGCATCCGCCCTGGAGTCCGACCGGAGACGGCGGTGGCGGCCGAGGAGGGGGCGGGATGGGCTCGGCCCGCCGATCTTCCACAGCGGCGGGGAGTTCCCGCCGGAATCGTCGGCTTCCACGCCCGGTTCGAGCTGGAAATGTAGAATTGGGTCGGGATGCCGGTCGGAGTGAGTGTCTCCGAGGGTTTTGCCGGCGAAATTGGCGTCCGTGTTGGCTAAATCCGCCATGAGTGGGATTTAATAGGAGAGGTCTTTTGAGTGTTTGTTTTGGTGGAATTTGATAGTTGGGATTATTATATGGGTACATAATATATACATATTATGGTTTCTTTATGAACTGACATGTGTCTGACGTGTATATAATGCATGACACGTGTCAATAATACACTATTAGTGAATAATTATAGATGATTCCATAAGCCAAGTCATCCAAGGACTCAATAGCAAAATCATTCCTTACATATTATGGTTTCTTTAGGTTTACTAATTTATTTTATTTATTTTATTTTATTGTTATAATATTTTGAGTGTGAAAATGAGGGAGACGAAAATTTGAAAATACGAAAATGTCATCAATGTTTAATTGTGTGGTGACTTTCCTTTAAATGAACGACACAAGTCACACAACACAACGGTCTTTTTATTTTTATGCCATTTTATTTTTATTTTTATTTTCATTTTCATATCTTTTTGAACTTTTTGGGTGATTTTGGACATGGGTGTAAAAAGTCAAGTGTCTTGATGGATGTGTGGTGGGGCTTTAGGACTACAATTTCTCTCAATTTTTGTTTTGTTGGAGGAAAAAGGAAAAACATCACAATTATCATGTATCTTGGTACCAATTAACTCTTTATTGCTTAATAAATCAAGGTGTTCTAACTATTTTTTTTTTTTTTTTCAAAACAATAGACAATTTTATGAATAATTATACAAAAATACAGAATCAACTATACAGCTAGAATCAGAGAGAGAGAAAGAGAGACATACACGTCGAACTCGACTGTAGCCTAGAAACTATTACACAAATACACCCACAACACTAAATACTAGCAAAAACTAGAATAAACACTCCCACATGAGGAGAATAGCTATATCCCAATTGGGAGAATAAGAAAGCAAAACAACAAAAACAAATAAACCTACAAACACAATACAAAAACAACTAACACCTAAACATAGACTAAAGTTCTTCCTGCCAGCCGAAAAGAACTGCGAGCCTCCACTCGTCGACCTAAAACCCGAGAAGGCGACTACACAAGGAAACATAAATCACATGCTAGAACTAGGAACTCCAGTAAAGATACGGGCTGACTAGACCAAACCCTATCTCTACCATAAGACTTATGTAGCCGAGATCGGAGACCCACGACCTACCCTCTTCCCACGGCAAAAATGGTGGCCCCGACAAGTCATGACCGAGGACACACCCGACACAGCTAGAGACCTCTGTCTCCCCGACGCCAAAAAAGAGTACAAGAGCCGAGAGAGGAGAAGTCGTTGGTCTCTGCTCTGTCCACTACCAAGCACCGGTCAGAGCCAACACCGACACCAACCACCCGTCTGAAGCCCACACCCAAAATATCAAGACAGGAAAAAAGGACCTCTTCAGGGATGAAGGCGCGCGTACGGTCTGGGGCAAGACAAACCCATGGAGAGACGGAGCGGACTGAAGAGAGGCAAGGCGCAAGATTGAGGATCTGGGGCTAGAGAGAGAAAAAATAGAGAGATGAATATTTCTTTTATTGTTCTAACTATTATGTAAACTTTGTTAAAAATTGCTAATAGAAAGAATGGGTTCTTCGATTCTTACAACTTGAACCATACAAGTTAGAACCGACTACCATCGACATGTTAGTTTGGTTCATCAATTGTATGCTTCAATTTGGAAAAAAATTGAAAAATCATGACTTTTATTATCAAAATTAGAACATTGAAATTAAAATTGCAACAATCATATTACGATATCGACAAGTAAACAATCATATCACAAGATCGACAAGTAACATTCATTTTGTAGATCGTATATTTCGATATACAAAATAGAAAGTTTGTATATTTTATTGCCAAAATCGATTTATTGAAATCAAATTGCAAAAATATCTAATTTAAAATTTTTAACTTATTTATTATGTCAATGGAAAAACCAGCTCGTATTAATTTGGTATAAATGAATCAAATCTACGTGAGAAGATTGTACAATTAATAAGGGATTAAGAGGGTCTACATTGGTGACATTAATTGACAATTAAAGGATATTATGAATTGTTTTTTGGGGATATTTTATGTTGTAATATTTTTCTGTTTCCTTTTGTTCTTTGGGTAATCATGGCTACCTTGAACTAAATTAACTTACATTACAGGACATAATGAAGAAAGCTAATTAAGGCGGTGATCATATTATATTTTACTCTTTTGATATAAAAAAAAAAAGTATATAAACTAACATGCTTTAATTATTGCAATGGTTTTGTATAAGTAGACAAAGGTCATCTAAAGATGAGATTCTTAATTGCAATTTATTACTAGATTACAAAATATTGTCATTTTAAACGCGCTGAACTCGAGCTGAGATTAATTTTAGCTCGTTATTAAATGAGTAAAGTCAAACCCGCTCGTTTACCAAAGACTACAAACTCGAACATGGAATGCTCGACTCGATTTGTACGACCAATCTTTTTCTCTTATCACTATCTATATTTTTTCAAATTATAGACATGGTGGACACGGGACAAAATTCAAGTTGGACGAATGTCCAACTATATATTTTATCAAACGACTCTATAAACAATATTAATAGCATTGAGAAAATTATCAACATTGAGAATATTAAATTAATATAATGTATGAAATATGCACCACCACCTCAATTATCAACCAAGAAAACGACTCTTGAAAGTAACTGATAACTACATAAGTCTGTCGATAAATTTAAGTTGTAATAATGATATATTCCCAATAGCTTTCATCAAAACATTTCTTGAAATGAGAGGTTTAAACAAGTTGAGATAAGTGCTTAAAATTTAGTTCAGACTTGAGTTTTATCAACTCGATCCGCTAACCGAGTTATCGATGTTAACGAATTGAACTCAAATTTTAACGAGTTATCGATATTAATGAATTGAACTCAAATTTTAGCGAGTTGAACATCTAAATCCGCCCCTAGCCGGCGCCGACACCCCTTGGGCGAATTTTTCAGATATGATATTAACGGATGTTAAGGCATTTATGATTCACAAGCTTGTAATAGTAGTAATAGTAATAGTGCCAATGTCATTGCCATGTTTATGTCTTTTGGTTACCAACTTACCATGATGTTCATTTTTTTCGATGATGCAATACCAGCATGCGTTATTACACAACAAAGTAATTTTGCATATTAATTAATATTTTTATAATATGTTATTTAGAAGTTATTATGTATCATAAACAATCGATGGATATCAATAGAAGTGTTTTAGAAATGAATTATATTATTGTTTTGCATATAAAAAAAAATCAATAAAATAATATGATAGGACAAAGATGTCACCCGGGCTCCCTCGAATCGGACGGCCACCGTACTTGCAAGAACCCAAAGTCGAGGACCTCGGGAGGGGTGCCCGACTTTGAGCCTCCGATGCTTAAGTCAGTACTAGATTCATATGAGAGTGCATAGAGAGTATGTAGAGAGAGGGTGTAGAGAGAGAATGCTTAGAGAGAATGGAGAAAATGAGTACCTTCTCTCTCTTTTTATAGGAGGAGTGTACCTTATAATTCAAGTTGGGCCTGGCCTAAGTTGGGCTTAGCCCATATTATTATATCAAGTGTCTTAGCCCATGTATAGACGTATTCTTCAATATATATCCATAAAAACCGTTCGGGTACGACATGCTATATCAAATGCTACCGATCGAGCCGGCAGTACTAGTCATGGCTATATCATAATATATATAACCTAAGATAAACCGTGATAATTGTTATTTTATATATTATGAAGTAAATATTTTTAATTTAATTGAACTTATTAATCTCGCGATAATTATTATAATTATGAAAAATAATGTGATTTTTCTCTTGTGCCAATCGTGAATCAATATGGGTTTCTATGAGGCTCCATCATTTGTTTCACTTTTCTCACGATTTCACTATATTAAAAATTTGATTGGTAAACATTATAAGCTAACTTATACCTTATTAGGTTGGCTTATAACTTTTATGTATTCAAATAACTTTGATTTGGTAGAGCTGATTTTTTTCAAAAAGTTTGAATTTATCTCATAAACTTCTTTGAGTAATTTTTCAAATAAGACAATTGAAATATTTATTTCAACTGTTTTATCAGCTAATTTTGTCAAACATTCTTATCATATCAAGTAGGTTTTCAGTCGTAAACTATCAGCTCAAAATTCACGTATAAACTAACAACTATCAACTAGTTTTACCAAATATAGCCGAAATAAAAAGCACATGTACAAATATAAAATAAGAAAAACAAATTATATAATAAAATATTTAGTCTCCCTTAGAAATATACTTAGCAACTAGCAAGTAGTGTACAACTACAGAATATTGTGCTCTAGCGTCCTATAGCCCCTCCCCCATCTTCTCTGCGAACTGTCGCTTTGTCTCCAGCCTCAGGCTTGGCCCATGGAATTCTCTTTGCCTCTCATTCGATATACCTGAGTCCAAATAGAGTTCCTTGCTCGGCCTCTCACCACTGAGTCGCGAGCCTCCTTTTCGGGTCCTTAGCTTTGGGCTCCTCCAGCGTGGCTTGTCGGGTCGACCCCCATGATGTCTGATTCTCTCCCGTTCTATGAGAGCTAATATCTAGGTTGAGACATATTTCATTGTCAAATGTGACTAGCCATTTGCGTAAGTTGGAAATTTTAGCTTCGGGGAAAGCACAAAATAGATTGTAAAATCTAAAAACAATTAATTAAAATAAAATGCATAATAATAAAAGTAAAACTAAATAATAATAATAATAATAGTAGTAGAAGATCGCTTTACAATGGGCTGAATCCAATATTGATCTGGGCCAATTCCAGGCCCACTCGCACACACACATACTCGTTTACAAGCCCCCAACAGAGCAAGAAAGGAAGCCAGCATTTTATGGGCTCCAAAGCAGGCTTCCGACCGAGCCTCCTTACCTCCGCCGCATCCTCCTCCTCCACCACCGCCGCCGCCGCGCCCCGCCGCATCTCGCCGCCCTCCGCCGACGCACTCACACCCACGATCCTCAACCACCTCCGCTTCGGCCGCCTCTCGAAAGCTGTCTCCGTCCTCTTCTCCTCCGCCGTCCCCTTCCCTTTCTCCCTCTACGCCGACCTCCTCCGCGTCTGCGCCTCGGAGAACGCCGTAACCGAGACCCGGAAGCTCGAGTGCCACCTCCTCACCTTCAACCCCGACCCACCGTCGTTTCTCCTCAACCGGGTCATCGAGAGCTACGGGAAATGCGGCTCCCTGGTCGACGCCCGCGAATTGTTCGAGCAAATGCCCAACAGAGACGGTGGGTCCTGGAACGCCATCATTGGGGCCCACTCGAGGAACGAGCTGCCTCGGGCCGCGCTGGGCCTGTTTGCCCAGATGGCCCAAGAGGGGGTCCGGCCGAGTGAGGTCACCCTTGCGACTGTGCTCGGCTCCTGCAGGGACCTGCTGGAGCTCTGGATGTCAAGAAAGGTCCACGGGCTTGTCGTAAAATATGGTTATGTGGGGAACATTATTCTCGAGAGCTCTCTCGTGGATGTGTACGGGAAATGTGGGGTCATGGCCGATGCCCGTAGGATGTTTGATGATATTGAGAACCCGAATGACATCACCTGGAATGTGATAATCAGAAGGTATCTGGATACGGGCCAGGGGAGTGAGGGATTGAAAATGTTTCGTGAAATGGTGAGGACGAAGGTGAACCCATTATGTCACACAGTGTCGAACGCGATTCTTGCTTGTTCGGGTTCCGGTGGAGTTAGAGTGGGCATTCAAATTCATGGATACAGTGTTAAGATCAATCTGGAGTGTGATGAGGTTGTCACGAGTACTCTAATCGGCATGTACTCGAAATGTGGTGACTTGGAGAGCACGAGGCGGATTTTTGACTATCCCGATTCAAAACACCTGATTAACTATACTTCTTTGGTGTCAGGTTATGCTACGAGTGGGAGATTGGCAGAGGCTCGAGCCGTGTTTGACGAAATGCCCGAGAGGACGGTTATATCCTGGAACGTGATGTTAGCTGGCTACACGCGTGTTTCAAAGTGGGACGAGGCATTGGCTTTTGTGATGCTGATGCGTAAAAAAACGAGAGACATGGATCATGTCACGCTAGGCTTGATTTTGAACATTTGTGCAGCAATTCCGGATTTAGAACTCGGAAAACAAGCACACGGATATGCCTACAGACAAGGCTACCATTCCAACCTTTACGTTGCGAATGCTCTTCTCGACATGTACGGGAAATGCGGAAACTTGAATAAAGCTAGAGTTTGGTTCTACCAGATTTCCCATTTACGTGACAAAGTTTCTTGGAATGCTTTACTGACGGGCCACGCTCGTCACGGGCTGAGCGAGGAAGCTATGGAGATTTTCGGGAAAATGCTCGAAGAGACCAAGCCTAGTAAATTCACCTTCGCCACCCTTTTGGCTGCTTGCGCGAATATATACGCGCTCGAGTTTGGTAAACAGGTCCATGCCTTCATGGTTAGAAACCATTATGATTTCGATATTGTTATAAATGGAGCTTTAGTCAACATGTACTTAAAATGCCGTTGCATTGAGTATGCCATGCGCGTTTTTGAATGGGCCTGCTCAAAAGATGTGATCTTGTTCAACTCAATGATCTTGGGCTGTTCGCACAACGGGATGGGAAGTGAAGTAGTCCGGTTTTTTGAAGAAATGGAGAGCGAAGGCTTCAGGCCCGATCACGTCACATTTCAAGGCGTGCTGCGTGCTTGTATTAGTGAGGGCTGGGTTGAACTGGGCAAACGGTATTTTGAGCTGATGAGTGATAAGTACTATTTGTCGCCTCAGGTGGAGCATTACGATTCCATAATCGAGCTGTATGGGCACCACGGGCTTATGGACGAACTTGAGGTTTTCGTGAAGGAAATGCCTTTTGACCCGACAGTACGAATGTTGACCAAAGTGGTTGACTTCAGCCGGGAGTATGAGTGTCTCCGGCTAGGAGAATGGGCGTGCAGTCGGCTTAACGAATTGAACCCGCCGGTTCCTTTCCAGTTTGATATTGCTGATAACGCGTAATTGGTGCAGATACTAAGTAAAATTGCAGGACTTGTGGTGTATATATGTAGGATTAAGTTGGTATATTGGGAGAGGATTGAATTGGTGTTTCGAATTTAAATTTGAAATCTTGTGTCATATTACGTGTTCATTTGTTCAATTTTGGTGCACTTTCTTGGGTAAAGATTCAATTTTGCTTCTGCCCATATCTATGTTCACTGGATCAATGTGTTTATTAAGAAGAGTTCATAAATCATAACAAATAAACATACTCCATAACTCCGTTTCCCTTTGTCTTTTCGAAGGATTACGACATGATCCGAGATAGTGTGGCAAATTGTGCTATCGTGCTGTGTTTTATGCTATCTTTTTTTGTGTTATTCAATTTAGTTAGTCATAACTCATAATGATGGGGAATGCTATGGTCCCGGTACCATCTCGTCGGATGTTTTAACCGTTGGATACACATGTAGTTAGTATAAGATAGATGATCTAACGGTTAAAACACCCGACGGGATGGTACCGTAACGGGACTATAGCATTTCCCATAATGATAATATGTCAAAATTTAAACTTTTTTTTTTCTTTTTAATTTCTATCTTTAGGCTCCGAACTCCGAAGCTCAAGATATAAGGATTCGACCGCCAAATTCAACGTGAAAAACCACCGGCACAGATGGACCTTCGAGACTACGACCACTACGCGCGTCTGCTCAATACCTTCACCACCCAACATTCGATTCCAAAGGGGAAACAAATCCACAATCTTTTCCTCAAAATGGGCGTCCTTTATTCCACTCTCACCATTGCCAATCGTCTTCTGCAGATGTACAGCAGGTGCGGATCAATTGGTGATGCCCGCAAACTGTTTGACGAAATGCCCCAAAGAAACCTCTTCACCTGGAACACCCTGCTAGAAAGATACGCCAAGACGGGCCGTAAGACCGATCTATTTAGCCTTTTCCACTCGATGCCCGACAAGAACGAGTTCTCTTGGAACGTGATCCTGTCGGGCTTGGCCCGGTCAGGAGATATGGAAGCTGCCGAGCAGTTGTTTCGTGAAATGCCAAAGAAGAATGATATAGCGTGGCACACGATGATTCATGGGCATGCTAGGAACATGAGATCGAGGATGGCCTTAGCATCGTTTAAGGATTTTCTAAAATGGGAGTCAAGCGAAAAGGGCGGTGTCTTTAGCTCTGATCCTTTCGTTTTAGCCACGGTTATCGGGGCTTGTTCGGATTTGGGAGCCCTTGATTTGGGAAGGCAAGTTCACGCGAGATTGATAATCGATGACGTGGAGTTTGACTCGGTCTTGGAAAGTTCGCTCGTGAACATGTATGGAAAATGTGGCGATTTGGATAGTGCGGGCTGTGTTTTGAATGAAATGTCGGCGGGCCCAGATGATTACTCGTTGTCGTCTTTGATTTCGAGCTATGCAAATTGCGGTAGAATGAACGAGGCGAGAAGAATTTTCGAACTTAAAACCAATCCGTGTGTTGTGCTGTGGAACTCTGTAATTTCTGGATATGTTACATCTGGCGATTCTTCGGAGGCCTTGGTTATTTTCGATAGATTGCACAAGAGTGGGATTTCAGGAGATTTTTCGACATTTTCTAGTGTTATGAGCGCCTGCAGTAATATCGGCAATCCTAGAAATTGCATTCAATTTCACGCCGTGGCTAAAAAAATGGGAATTATTTACGATCTGCTCGTCGCTAGTGCGTTTATCGACGCGTATGCAAAGAGCGGAAGCCATGTCGATGCCATCAATTTTTTCACCGAGCTAAGAACTTACGACACGGTTTTACTGAACTCAATCATCACCGTTTACTGTAACTGTGGTAGAATTCCCGAGGCAAAATCAATTTTTGACCGTTTGGAGTCGAAAAAAACACTGATCTCGTGGAATTCCATGATGGTCGGGCTGAGTCAGAATGGGTACCCTGCCGAGACATTACAACTCTTTTGCGAAATGAATCGATTAAATCTCGTCATGGACAAATTTACCCTCTCAAGCGCCATCGCCGCGTGCGCGAGCATACCTTCGTTTTCGATTGGTGAACAAATTTTTGCTCGGGCCATAGTCATTGGAGTTGACTTTGACCAGGTCATATCGACCTCTCTTGTCGGCTTCTACTGCAAATGCGGTTTCGTGGGGTTTGGGCGAAAATTGTTCGACCGAATGACGAAATCGGACGAGGCCTCTTGGAACTCGATGCTGACGGGCTACGCAACAAACGGGCTCGGGTTCGAGGCCCTTGCCCTGTTTCGGAAGATGAGACTCGCTGAGGTTCCGCCATCTGGCGTCACGTTCACGGCCGTTTTGTCCTCTTGCGACCATTGTGGACTCGTGGAGGAAGGAGAAAACTGGTTCCGAGTGATGAAAGAGGAGTACGGTATTCGTCCGGGAATCGAGCATTATTCGTGCGTGATCGGGCTTTTGGCGAGGGCCGGTCGGGTTCGGGAGGCGGTCGAGCTTGTGGAACGGGTTAGTGAGGAGAGGCGTGACGTCAGCATGTGGGCAGCCGTGCTTAGGGGATGTGTCGAGAGCGGTGACCGGGCACTGGCGGAGAAAGTGGCAGAGAGGATAATGGAGCTTGATTGCCGGAATTCGGGGGCGATGGTGCAGCTGGCGGCAGTTATGGCGGCCGGAGGGGACTGGCGGCGGTCGGAGATGGTGAGGCGATTGATGAGGGATACAGGGATTGAGAAAAGTCCGGGGAGAAGCTGGTTGTAGATTATTATTACTATAATTATCATTTATATTTGATAAATGTTTTGGGTAATTTTAGGTTAAGTGATTTGTATACTTGTGTTGTGTGACTGTATAGTGAATTAGTAGTACATGCATTTTTTGTTTTTCTTTTTTATGTTTCTAGTTTAGGCAGACACATTGTGTACATAGAGTTGGAAGAAATCAAACATCTTTGAAATTATTATTATTATTATTATTATTATTATTATTATTATTATTATTATTATTATTATTATTGACTACACATATTCTTGTGTTTTTTAGGGCAGTCAAACGGGTCGAGTTGTTATACTAGGTGAGTCGAATCGTCATACTATGTGACGAAAGTGAATATTTATTATCAAATTTTATGTGTTGAGTTAGACATGGCCAAAACTCGAACCGGGTCACGACCTGGACTAGGCACGGATTTATACTCGTGTCGGGTCAACAGCCCAGTTGACCGGGATGGTTCCGAGTCCGAGCCGAGTCCGTCATTTTTCTATAAACATTAGGAAAAATGTAAAATAAAATAGAAAAGTGGGTCATTGACCTGACTCGACCCGGGTCCACCGAGAAGAGTCATGAAATGGATGACTCTGACACGACCTTTCGAAAATTCGGTCCAGGCCCGGACCTGTGTTCAACGGATTTGACCGGGCGGGGTCCGGGCCGGGTCCGTGTTGGGCGGCCCTTGGCCATGTCTAGGTTGAGTCGTCGTACTATGTTGACAAAAGCGCATGTTTATTATCAAATTACATACTTATATTTATATTAATTCTTGATGTATGGTACTTTGGAATGAAAATATATATATATATTTGTGAGTAATGTAAGTCGGTCTAATGGTTAAGTCGATTTATTAGAAGACCTACAGTTATTATTATAGTTACTACTATAAACTTGTGTATTTAACACGGGCGCTAGTAAAAAAATTAATTTATTTATTTAAAATAAAGGAAAAGAGAAGCTTTTATTTAAATTTTTAACACTTATTTAAAAGCTGTATTATTATTTATTTATTTATATTCAAAATGACACATTCACTTATATGCAATATGCATGTCAAATCAAAACTCGTCAAAATATGATTAATTTGATATATCATATATGAAAAAATCATAACAAATAAGTAATAAATTTTTAATATATACTACTATTATATCATGTGCACATGCACAAATGTTAAATAAAATTTTATACGTAATATATATGTGTTTTAAGTATTAAAAAAATATATAATCTAGATAATGAGCATATCACATTTATACTAAAATGACGATATAAAAAAATAAGTTTATGCAATCTTGGTTGATTATGACAATTAATTGGATAAAAAACAATGAAATTATTATTATAGCAATTGTGTACAAAACTTTAAAGGGTTTGAATATGCCATAAAAAAATAATTAACTAATTTAATAAAAAATGCTTAATGAAGTGAAAGAAAATAAATAATAATTTTAAATATATAGTTTGAGAAAAACTTTAGATTAGAACATCATTTAATATGCCTTCACTATTAGTTAATAGTAGCAACTATAAAATAAAATAAATAAATAATAATTGTGACTAATACAAAAGTAACGGGAAAAAGGCGAGAAAACAAATACAGTTATTAATTGTTTTGCTAGCAATTATTTTATATATATATATATATATATATATATTATTTTAACTCAATCATGCATTTTACAACTTCAAAAGTCCTAATAGCTATGGATAGAAGTAAAATGACTAATGTGAAACACCAGAATTTGACACATATGATTATGAAACAAGAATTCAGTACACATGTTCAAAAAATTCTGCATTTATATATAGTAATGTATAATAATGTGGGAAAAAAATATTCCATATTCTTCAATTATATTTTGGACAACCATT
>CACSLK010004199.1:3629563-3647937 GCA_902706635.1 Striga hermonthica
TATATTTCACTCTTCATTTTATTATGTTTTCATTATTGGATTTAAGACATCTAAAAATGAATTCAGCGTAGTATCAATTTTGATTGAAAGACTTTGAATTTGTGATTTTGATCGAATTTTATAATTGAGACTTACGTCACAAGATACGTATTGGCCCGATTTTAATGTGTTTGTTTTTATTTATATAGTACAATTTATTATATGTCTAACTTAAAGTTCGTATATAGAAAACTCGAACTCACCATTTTCCAAAGTAGATGACGATGTTGCTTAGATATAGAATATCTATATTAAAATTACCCACAGTCCACAGCACATGAAATCTTATCATCAATCATCTGTTTTTAAAAGAAAAAAAGGAAAAAATAAAAAATAACGAGTAGGGCTACAAATGAATCGAGTCGAGTCGAGCATTGTCTTATCGAGCTAAGCTCCAACTTTTTGACTGTTGCTTGTTCTTAGGCTCCACGAATCCGGACATTTTTAGTCTCGACACGTAAGCATTCAAGATCAATTTAGAATTTTTAATTCAGAATGTCTAGTTGGTTTTTTTTTTTGTACGCATATTCAAATGGTTTGTCGATTATTCAAGTCTACATACGACAAACAACTAGCCCGAATTGAGATCTTGATATTGAAATACTCAAGTTCGACTCGAACTCGACCTAAACCAAAGGGCTAATTGAGTATTGACTCTGAGCGTTCATACAATACAAGACCACAATAAAAAAATTTCCACAATTGGGTGGGGTAAAAGGTAATTTGATAGTGTCAATCAAAATGTAATTTCCACAAATCTCCACTATTTGGTAGCGTCATTATTCTTTTTAATACAAAAAAAAAAAATCATTACTCTCAACCGTGTACTTTGTCATGTACTTATCAAACTCTAATCTCAATTACCTTAATCCAATGACAAAACTTTATGCATAATTAACCCAAGCGCTTTTTCTCCCCTCTAATACACCAATCATCCCGACTTGAATTTAGAGTGTGTTTAGTAAGCATCATAAGATAGCTCAAGATTATCTGATTAACTTATAAAAGCTCATGCTTAGTTTGATAAGACGAGTTTTTTTTTCAGAAAGGTTGCGCTTATCTCATAAGCTTCTTTTGGTAATTGTTCAAATAGATTGTTGATTTTTTTTTTATTTCAGCTGACTTATCAGCTAGTTTTACCAAATATTTTTATCATACCATCTAGTTTTGCAGTCATAAACCATAAATTAGCTCAAAATTGACTTATAAACTATCAACTAACTTAAGGGTAAACAACAGTGCGGGCAAAGCTCAAAATGGCCAACATACCAAAAAAAATTATCCTAAACGCACTACAAAGGGAAAAAACCGAGTCGAAACCGAATTAACAATGTTATTGCGTTAGGATAATCGAATCGAATCGAAACAGAACAAAATGCATGGTTTGACTCAATTTTTGTATTTTGACTCAAGTTTTCTACGTACTTATTTATAATTTGGCCCAAAAATATGGTAGATGAATTATAATGATATCGAAAGTAAGAAAATTGAACTTGCACGATTCAACTCGATTTTCTGATTTGGGTTTGGTTTTGTTTACTCTTACAGTGTGTTTGGTAAGCACCACAATATAGTTTATTTAGTTAGCTTATAAACTCTCTATATACAAATAAACTTGATTTTGGTGTGACGAAGTTTATTAGAAACTCGAACTTATCTCATAAGCTTACTCAGGGGCGAAACTATGTTGGCACCCGGAGAGGCGCCGGCCCTCCCAAATAAAAAAAAAAAAAAAAATTGAAATTAGGGGTGGAGGATTTTGCTGGAATTGAAAGATTTCATTTGAGCGCTCATGTTGGGCCCTCCCCGGTTTCATGCGGTACATACATGGCTGGAGGAGCGCCAACGGTTTTGTCGTGAAAATTTTTTTTTAAAGGCAAATTGGGGCTCCCCGAAACGGGATCCTGGTTTCGGGACAAAGAGAACTATAACAGCAGAAGAATTTAATAATTTTTTTATTTTTATTATATTTTGAGTTGGTTAATTAGCCGACTTGCGGTGTACCGACGAGACTCAAAAACCGAGTCGATCATTACCAAAAAGTACTGTTATAAAAGTACAGGAAGCGGAGAGTGCGTTGGTGGCATCGATTTATGATTTTGAGGTCCCGACCATTTATTTTGGGTAGCCCGAAGTTGAGAGAAAAATGGCAGTGGCGGTGATTTTATTGTTATTTTCATGTCTAGACTTCGGGTAACCGTCGGCCCTCGTTAGGCGTGCTGAAAATTAGCGGGAGTGCTTTCTTGAAAGCACGCGAACAGTAGAAGCCGTTCGTAAAATTTATTTCACGTTTCGAAGTTTCGAGCATTTATTTTGAGAAGCTCGAAGTCGAGTGCGCATAATAGAAGAATAAAAAGCCGTTTTGCGGGGTTCCGTAAGGTTGCGTGTGACCTCGGTTTAACGAGAATCGAGTTGGAGTGTGTAGACAATTCAAGCACGATTCCATGCGGATAAATTTCGCATTTTTCGAAGTTCCAAGCATTTATTATGGGAGTTTGAATTTCTGCGTTAAATAGTATCAAAATGAGCAAATTTGTCGAGGACGAGTTCAACCGTTCGAGGCTTCGTTTTCTCAATTTTTTCAGCTTTTCGTCTATTCGAAAGGAGGTATAATTCTTGATTATTATTATAATTGAGTCCGAAATTTTTATTATTATAAATTCGAGTATTTTTCGAGTTAAAACAATTCAGTTTAAGTATACCAGTTTAATTCCGGACTTAGTTTGATTTTTAAAAAAATAGTATTCATTTATATCCTGCGAAAATTTTTGAGAGCATCCACAAAAGCCCTTTGAGCGCCCTTCAGATGCCGGAGTGAGGGTGGTGCGCCGCGGGATGGCCAGAGTGGGGGTGGTGCGCCGCGGCAAATTGGGCCCTCCCCGGGATAACCGGCTGGTTTCGCCACTGAACTTACTTATGTAATTTTTCAAATAAAGTCGTCCAAAATTTCTCTGACTTATCATATAATTTTAAAAAACATTTATCATATCGACTAGTTTTTCAATCATAAATCATACTATAACCTATAATGAAACTCACTTATAAACTATGGCATAACTTACATACGAGTTTTACCAAACACAAAATTTTCTATATCCGTACACTAATTATTCTCTTTCTTCCCAACTCTTATTTTTTTTTTTCAACCATTTGCAGATTCCACCCAAGATTGTAGAGAGAGAAAGACAGAGTTATTGATAATAGTGGGGATTAGTGCTCTTCTTACGTCGAAAGGTGTCGCCTTGTTCCTTTTTTTTTTTTCCTCCATTTTTAAGAGACAGTCAATCGCACGTCATATTTATGTGAACCCAAAACTGTCCAGCTACTGCGGAAAAAAAAATAATAAAAAAAAATAACACCCTGCTTGAGCTCTGATAGGAGGTAGGTGAAAGCTAAACACCTCGTTTTTTTTATTTTTTTTTTTAATTTTGTATTTTTCATTGTTTAGAGGGTGGGTTTGTTAATTCATGGTTTCTAATTGAAGGGCTGAATTTTTTTATTTTTATTTTTTTAAATCTCGGTGTTTGTGTTCTTGATTTTCCTTTTCGCTTTTGCTGTTTGTGTGGTTTGTTGCTGTTGTAATTTCTTGAATTTGTTTGCAGCCATTGATAAAGGTTGAATTTTTATTTTGTTAGCAACTAAATTTTGGCTATTTGCTAGTGATTTTTGCTTGTGTGGTACTGCTGTTTAACGGATATTACAGGTACAATCAGTTAATATTGTATGCATATTGCACAAAATGGTTCATACAGAGCAACGGGCAGTTTTAATTAGATGATGATAATACTATGTAATGGTTCTTTTGGGTCTGTCATCTGCATGTATGGCAGTTGGTTCTTTTGACTGGGCTTTGAGATTCATCTAAATTTGACCTCAGTCGATGGATATGAATTTCTACTAAGTTTTGGCTGTCTGTTTCATTTCGGTATAGTCGAAATGGGTGGCTTTCGTTCTTTTTTCGATCTCTAAGTTTACTGGTTTTGGTTCTCTATGATTTCAATGGATGTTGTTGATTTTCAGTTTGCATAACAATATCATCATTTCTGCAGGTAGATTTCCTTGTCGTTAAAAAATGTAATTCGTATTTTTCGATGAAGTTTTGCTGCATCTGGGATGGGATTACTCTGACTGACCAGTGAAGTTCTTGATTGATTAGTGATTACTACTCATTGAAGGTGCTTTTTTTTTTTTCAAAGAAATCAATATTGGGTTGTTCTTTCAGTAATTTTGACTTGCATTACATTACCTTCTCATGCTTTCTTGTTTGGGAAGCAGAATTTTTTTGGTATAAAAAGTTGGGACCTCTGAAATCTACAATTTGCATTACCAAAATACGACAAAACTTTGCATTTAAGCGTGTTGGTCGACACAACTAATATAACATCTTAAAAGATTTTGATTTATTTTTCCCTATACTTTTGATTGATTTCTTGCACATTTCCTTGCTGCAGAGTGTAGAGAATGGCTTCGTGGGCGTACTTTGATCCTGAGTATGAGACGTTAAGCATCAGAATAAATCCTCCACAGTTCAGTTCCTTTTTTTTTTTTTTGAAATCTTTGCCTTTTTCGTTGATAACGTTATGCATTTGTTTGTGCCTTTTGACTGTTGAGATGGTCAATGACTAACAATGTTGCAATTTTATTGTACATTTTTCAAAGTTAATCTTTTCTTTATATTTGGTCTGCTGTTTTAAATTTATCGATTCACCTGTTTCAGGGTATCTGTCGACAACTCTAGTTGCAAAGACTGCACTCTAGTCAAGGTAATCCTCAACAGAACTTTACTGGCCCTTTAAGGAAAGACCCAATTCTTGCACTTTTGCTAATTTTATGAAATTATACTAAGTTGTTGATGAATGCATGAATGCAAGTTTCAGAGAGAAGTTAATCGGATGAAAACCAAATTACTCCAACTGAATTTTAAGTATTTTGTTTCAGTCAGAATCACGAAAAAACAGACCAAAAGAGAAGAAAGTACCCAATTAAGCAGTCTCAAAAATCTCAAAATTATGAACACACAAGCGTTCGGTAAAACAACAAGATCAAACATTCCATTTTTTATTTTTTCACTCAGGTCGATAGCATGAACAAACCGGGGATACTGCTGGAGGTGGTCCAAATTCTTACAGACCTTGACCTTACAATAACTAAAGCTTACATCTCCTCGGATGGAGGGTGGTTTATGGACGGTATGCATGCTTTTCTTCTTAATGTTTGTTCAAATATAAAGCTTCATAAAAACCCATTATGAAGATCCACTTTGTTAACTATTTCTAGTAACTAATCGGTCCAGTTCGTAATTCTTAAGTAGTATCAATCACAGATAATATGCAGGTCTGTTTGTACATCTGTCCATGCATGGTCTTTTTTTTTTCCCTAAAAAAATGTAAGTTAGGTTTGTGATTGAAGATTATCAGTTTGGCTTACAGCCTCTATCTCTTTGTGTCGACAGTGTTTCATGTCACTGATCAACAAGGGCAAAAGATTACCGACAGCAGGACAATTGAACACATTGAGAAGGTGTTTTTTTTTGTTCTTCAATTCTTGATTGTTAGATTTTCAGTTGAAAGAGAAACCATGACTTAAACCACTTAAATTAGTTAATTTGTGTCTTTATTAAATTCTGCTTCAGTAAACACCAAGGGATAACTACTTAACTACAATAACCACCACTGAAGTCTAGGAGCTTATATAGCATAATGATACAGAGTTACTTTCTAAATTACAGAAAAAGGCCACTCGAGTTTTGATTTGATTCTAAATTTCTCCAATTTATGAAAACAGAACCATTTCGAAGTAACCCTTTCGTTTATGGAAACTCTACAACTATACCCCTATGAAAATATGTGTATGGCAATCATTAACGAAAATAAAGTAAAGAAAAATGCCAAACAAGTCTTGATGTCCTTTGAGTTAAAACGAAAACTATACAGGCCTTGGGGCCCAAAGGAACCACTTCCGGACTCCTCAAGGTCCGTCCGGGAAAGCGGGTCGGGCCCAACCCCACAGCCGATCAACCCCACACGGCCATCGAGCTCATCGGCCGGGACAGGCCTGGCCTCCTCTCAGAAATATCGGCCGTCCTAGCTGGCCTCCACATCAACGTCACGGCTGCTGAGGTGTGGACCCACAATCGGCGCATTGCCTGTGTCCTTTACGTTGGTGATGACGGCACAGCTGATGGCCCGGCCCGAATATCCTCCGCGGAGGAGCAGCTCTGCAATATCTTGCGTGGTGAGGATGAATTCGTGGCCCGGACGAGCCTTTCTGTGGGGTCCACCACGCACATCGACAGGCGGCTCCACCAGCTGTTGTTTGCTGACAGGGACTATGAAGGGTATTGTGTGGCGGTGGTGGACGGGCCGAAGGTCACGATCGAGAGGTGTGAGAAGGATTACTCGGTGGTGACTGTGAAGTGTAAGGATCGGTCGAAGCTGATGTTTGATATAGTTTGCACGCTTACGGATATGCAGTATGTTGTTTTCCATGCGACTGTGTCGTCTGAAGGGCCCTACGCCTCGCAGGTTCGTATGTTCTTTTTCTCTTTTCGAAATGAAAAAAAATATGAAATGGGTTCTCTTTAGTATCATTGCAGATCATCTTGTGCGTTCTTTTTCTTTTTCTTTTTTTTCGAAATGAACAATATGAAGTGGGTTCATTAGAATAGTTGCAGATCTTCTTGTGTGTTCTGTTTTCACTTTTCGAAATGAAAAATATGAAGTAGGTTCATTAGCAGATCTTCTTGTGTGTTCTTTTTCTTTTTTCGAAATGAAAAATATGAAGTGGGTTCGTTAGAAATGAAAAATATGAAGTGGCTTTCGAATTTTGTAGGAATATTACATACGTCACATGGATGGGTGCACTCTAGAGACGGAAGCAGAGAAAGAGAAGGTCATCAAGTGTCTCGAGGCAGCAATTAGACGACGAGTGAGTGAGGTAATGAAAATGATCCTCCATTGTACTTTTTTTTTCTTTTTTTTTTTTCATTTTTCACAATTCTCTTATACCTATTCAAAATCCAGGCTAGTTGAAAAAAATCAAAATACTCATCTTTCTTTCATATATAAATATTCCTCTGAAATCCATTTGTTTTGGAAATTGCATTGTCAGTAAGGGCTATTTTTGTTTAAAAAAATGCAAATCTAAACGAGCCATTTACGACACATGAATCGTATCTTTTGTAATTTTGAAGTCGAATTAATTCATTTTACAGATCGGCTAACACATCAGGGGTAACTTTGTATTTCGCAAAAACTACCGTGTTATCTGAGATTGTCATGGAGATTTTTTTTGTTGAAAAGGTTATGAGAAAGCCAGACAAAGAAATTATATGAGACCTCAAAAAAAAAAAAAATCGCAAAATGCTTAGGAATTGAAATTCCGTATTCGAAATATCGTACAGGGCCTAAGCCTGGAACTATGCGCAAAGGATCGTGTGGGCCTCTTATCCGAAGTCACGCGAATTTTACGAGAAAACGGGCTTTCTGTAACAAGGGCTGGAGTCTCGACTGTGGGCGAACAAGCCATGAATGTATTCTACGTGAACGATGCTTCCGGAAAGTCTGTGGATGCAAAAACTATAGAGGGCTTACGAAAGGAAATCGGGCAGACTATGAGGCTGAACGTGAAAAAGGCACCTAATGATGGGAAAATGCTCGAGACTAGTGGATGGGCGAAAACGAGCTTCTTCTTCGGGAGCCTGCTGGAGAAGTTTAGGGCTTGAGTTTTTACTGGACTTTGTGTGTGTGTTCAGTGTTCTGATGTTTGATGTTTGTGATTTGAGAAGCCTTTTGTGTGGAGCTTTGTGTATGTGGATGAATGGGTGTGTGTAAACATTAAACTGTACAAATCAAGAAAACAATAAGTTGTAATAAAAATGTTGGGGCATTTTATATAATGGAGTAGTAAATTTTCACTAGCTCTGTTATTCAATTAATTATAAGTTTCAAGGATCAAACAAATAGCTTATTTTTGTGAGCGGTTAAATAGTAAAGTCTACGTAAACAGTAAAGTTTATGTAAACTTACAGTTGAAGTGTACTTGGGAATGCAGAGTGCGATTTTTGCATAGAAAACAAAATTTTACTCGGGGAGTGTTCATCTTCAGAACTCTTTCATTATTATCCTCAGAACTCCATTAGTAAATGAACGTGCACATGTAGTTTACTTGCTTGGAACAACTGTATGTTGACGAGTTGCCAAATTTGTCAATCTTAGGTTGTATTCGTACACAACTTTGTCGATCTCAGGTTGTATTCATGTTTGTTTGATTTTTCGCGAACTAAGTATACAATGTCTTTCATAGAAGTACACATCAGCTTTTAACAGACAACTGGGTGTGTTTGGAAAAAACATTCCAAACATAAGGAATTGTTTTGCAATTATAAAAATAAGCTCGAATACTAAAGAGTAAAGAGAGTAAAAGCTACATAATTTATTTATAGATATATATATTATATATGAAATATACTTTAGTGTTTGATGCCAACAAAACACAAGCCAACTTCAGCTTGAGCCTGCAACTCTTCCAGCACTTTCACTATCTTCTCCCGGCTAACTGCAGTTTCCCTTTGCTCCGAAAGCATTTTCCGTAATCTTCACAATAAAAAAACCAAAAAAAAAAAAAAAAAATGAAAAAGTGGTAAATTTAACTATTAGCAGCCATGTGAATATGTTTCAACAAACTGGGCTATAGCCTATATTCCATAACGCGTTATTATAGTGAAAGGTAAAAACGAGAGCTCACTTTTGTACGATTGCGGTGTCTCCATGGCCCGTGCAGATCACGAGCATGGAATTGCACGGTAGACTCGAATGCAGGCTCTTGACTCTTTTGTCCACCCGACTAAGAATGTCTTTCAGTTCTGATGTGATGTTGTAAGCAATCTTTTTTCTACTTGTAGAATTGTTACACGTAAGCAACGAGATCATCTCTGCTAATTTCACGTTTAAATTATCCTCATTGTTTGCTTGTTTCATGAAATAAGAATATAATTCCGTGAACTGGGTCCAAACAAAATGCACCCTCTCATTTTTGGCCTGAAAATCACCAGAAATATAAAGGGTTAACAGATTAATTACAAATGTATCCCTGAGGTTTAGCTTTATTTCTGAAAACTCAACTCCCGTGTTGGTTTCTTTTCTAACATTGTACCCTCGAGTTGATGTTTGTGACAATGAAGGGGGCATTTTGTAATTCAGAAGATGAGGGAGTTTTTTTTCTTAGTTGGGTTTAGAACTTAGGGTAGTTTCTTGGAATTATCTGGAAAAAAGAAGTACCTCCTTTTTCGCTTTCAAAAGAGCTTCATCATCCGACGAAACTGGAATTGAATTTGACAATTCGGAGGCATATCGCTTCACTATAGAAATATTATCGATTAAAGATGACGTTTTTCCAGATTCACTTAACAAAGTCAAAAGTTTCTTCCTTATAAACGTCGATGGCAAACCGAAAGCAGGACCTATTACAGAAAAAAAAGATATGGTCAACATTTGCAGTCAACTCAGTATAGAAATAATACTCAGTTTGATTCCGAAGAACCATCCATGATGATTGACCAATCACGTGAAAACCTAGACAACTTTCAGAATTACATAAAATATCCGACGTATTTTTTGTTTTGATGTTCATCCTCTTCTTAAGCAAACAGCAAATAAAAACTCATTCACTATCATACAGAATTGCAGCAGAATCAAATAAATAGCTGGTTCTTTTTAGGTCAAACCGCTGTAATTATCCCTAATATTAACCTACACAAATAAAAAAATGTGATTCCAGTCATAGAAACAGAAACAACCATGACTTCCAATAATACCATTATAGCGTCAATGCATAGCATGGAGATTATCTGAAAGAAATACCGTTTTTTATTTTTAGCAGAGCAAGCTCCATTGTAGCTCTTGCATCTTCAACACTATCGTGTCCATTTCCAGAGCCTTGTATCTCTCTCAAAAGAAATCTTCTCGTCAACACACGTAAAGCTGTTTTATAAGATTTACCATGAGGGTGCTTATACAATACGGCGGTATCAATCACCAAATCATGACAAATCTTTAAGGCAAGCAAATCATTTTCTAATGAATGTCCAACGAGGATGGTCTCTTTGTGAACTAGCTGAAGAAAATCTTCCTGAAAACAGAAAACACTTGTCAACTTAAAGGTTAAACCCAATATTACAAGAATTTGAGATAATTACAGATTAGTCTCTACTTAAAAGAAACTCAACTTGCCTTTCAATATTACCAATGCAGGCTTGTAATTACCAAAACAATACCCATCTTATTTGCAGTGCAACTCATGAGACGGAAACGGTTTGTAGGGGGTATAAAATTTTTTAAAATACTACTGGGTTATCCTGTAATAAGTTAAGCCTGAGGGGACGATTTAAATATCCTAGAGAATTTAGAAGTAAGTACAAGGAAAATGTCACAAACTAAACTTGAACATCTTCAAGAGTTGTGGTCACCCCTTCCAGCATCACGTGTGTAATCCCGCTATATCTGCATCATCACAAGCTACATAAGCCTCAGGCAATATTTTAGTTTTACCCATTTTGTGTAAGTAAATCTATTGATGAAAGTCTCCTCAACTCAACTAATGATGTTATACAGCATGCTCGTTCAAAGATGCCAAGCGAGATATATAAAAATATGGCCACGATAACAACCTATGAAGCACTCTATAGAAAATAACCCCTAAACCAAAGGTTACACCAATTCATGATCACAGAAAAAGCAAGATTCATGCATAAGCTCAGGCTAAGATTCAAGACAAGCTCAAGTTACATTTTTCGAGCTTGCGGACCATCTAGATTGAGACTGATAATACTCACTGAATATATTCAGCACATATAGTAGGTAATGATACCTTGTGTTGTAGTCGGTGATAGCGTTTGCTGGTTTAACAAGTTTATCCAACAATACCTGCACATCTGCTGACATTAGCCAAACATGTACAAAGAACATAATCACAAGCCATGAATTGCAGAAAAACAAATGAAATTGTAAAAATAGAAGCATTTCTTCCTGAAGGGAAATGCTTACAGCCTTACATTCCTATATACTGAGTTTAAATGTGAAGGTTTATGTTCCAGACTCCAAATAAAGAGACAGGTTGACCTCGTGTGTGTGTGTGTGTGTGTGTGTGTGTGAGAGAGAGAGAGAGAGAGAGAGAGAGAGGAGTAACCTGTCCGGCAATATCCACAAGTGTAATTCTTGTAAGCTCAAACCCTTTACCTGTAATGCACTGGTAAAAAACTAAATAAATAACTAAATAAACGACAAAAAGAAACATTGAAGTACAAAACACGAACCACATCAAATTTCAAATAACGCCTATAAGATCCAGAAAGACAAATAGTTCAGATACCCTCACTTTTTAGTGCTACAATCTAGTACTTCATACTACTACTATAGAAACAACAATCAAATTGGCTATTTGACCAGTCAATGAAAGCATCGCATAGAAATAAATATAAAAGTTCGGATAGTCAGCGGCAATATACCATCTCACAGTCCAGTGCCAAAATCTCATGAACTGGAGTACCAGAAGGTGCAGGAAGTGTTGAACGAAATTCTGCAAGAGCCAAAAAATATATGACATATTTTTTTTGTCAAAAGAAAACTTACGACGAGATAAATCAAAATCTTTATTTCTTTTTGAATATATATTCTTTCGAAATGGTATAACCTGGATTATTACAACAATATCCATTGTCTTCCAATTCCTTAGCGGTCAGAGTATAGTAGGTCATTGGGAATGGCAAATTTTTCAATACATCTGCACCAGATGCAATACCTGACATAGGAATCCCAATTCTTCATTATTCGAGCATGAGCAGCAAAATCTTCAATTAAGTTTTGGCCATGATAAATACTATTCCTCGAAAGAATGGTTGTAACTTAAAGGACAATGTTGTCTGGATATAAAAAAAACCTCGATAAGCTGTCTGAGCAGCTTTCTTTTGAATAAGTTCTGCTTCATCCCTTTTTCTTTTTACTTTGCAAGTAAGAAGAGCATCTACAGTCTGCATTCCATCTGATACGCAGCTAGCGCATAACAAGAAACCAAACTCATAGTAACTAAAGCAGGAAAAAAAGGACAAAACTCCAGAACTCGAGTTTCCTCTGTATCATCGTAATACTAAATACCTGAGAGCTAATACGGCCCTAGGGACACCACAGCAGTCTTTAAAACCTTTTAACAGCTTAGACTGTGACAAATACAGCGCAGCATCCAGACCAGGGATATAAAGCATGACAACTTTGGGAATCAATGGCTTGTTCTGCACATAACAAAGCAATATAATTTAGTAAACTTAGAACAATTTTCAGCTCTTTATTTAACTAAAAAGTAAGAATAAGCTCTTGCTCACAGACTAAACAGAACCAAGGGGAGAAAAGAAGGCTAAAGATTCTCACTTTAATAAACACCCATGACGGCATATAACCTTCTGCAAGCACCCAGGTAGCGAGCCCTTGGACATCCTGTAACATGAATCCGAAACGACGACTAACTCCATCTATGAACTAACATTAGCTAAATACACAAATTCTATGTAGAAAAAATTCAAAAGACATACATGCAAATTCAAAGTCGAGTTTGCTTCTGGCTGCTTAAAAACAATCTCTGCCCTCGCCTGCAAGTTTCCCAATTCACAAATTTAAATCAAATTCTTAGCGCACAGACATAGCTCAAGCTGAGGTAAGGAGAACTAATAAGAGCCCAAATGCTTAAAACAACAACAAGAGGAATGTAGATCGAAAAAACTACGATCGCAACAAATACATTCACGATTAAGAATTTCAGAGCAATGATTATAAAAAAATTACAAGAAGTGAACCTCTGGACCGTAGACATCAAAGAAAGCTTTAGCATTGCCGTTGCCGTCGGAGCTTCCTTCGTTCGCCGCTTCAACTTCACTGTCGGAGGAGCTCATGCTGTCACTGAGAAAGAAGAGGGAGAAAAAAATGTACTCTTTCGACGATCCGACTGATTTCTGTAAAAGCCCTAATTTTGTCCCCTGCACATAAACTAATTTTAAGAATTTAATTCTAATTATGTGAACCTAGGGTTTGAGCCTTTGAGAGGTTTTCCCCGGTCAGTTGCATATAGGCTGCAAACGAACCGAGCGGCTCGAGAGCCGCTCGCGAGCGCTCGAGTCAAAGCTCGACTCGAGCTCAAGTTTGACCGAACTCGAGTCGAACTCGAGCGGCTCGAGCACGATATCGAGTCGAGCTCGAGCCTGAATTTTATCTTGTGGAGCGGCTCGCGAGCGGCTCGAGATACACGTTAAATTACTAAAATACCCCTTATTATATATATTAGTATAGGTATTTAATGGTAATTTTACATTTTCTCTTAAAAATTTTCGAGTCGAACTCGAGCTGAGCTCGAGCATTTTGATTTCGAGTCGAGCTCGAGCCGAGCTCGAGCTATTGTAATTTTCTATCGAGTCGAGCTCGAGCCTAAAAAATCGAGCTCGACGAGCTCGAGCTCGAGCAGCTTGAAAAAAAAAACTCAATCATGCTCGATAAGCTCAATGCTCGACTCGACTCGACTCGTTTTCAAAATCTTCCGGCAAATTCGATCCTACCATGTCGACACTGCCCACATGGGGTTTTTTTACCATTGGTATACACATAAACACACACACACACCCACATGGGTTTGTGTGAAATTAATGGTAAAATACCCCATGTGGGCCGTGCCCACATGGGTAGGATCGAATTTCCTTAATCCTCCATGGCCTTTTTTTTCGTTTTACAATTTATTTGTTTATTTATTTATTACTACCTCCTATTTTTAATATATGTCGTTTTGAGAAGTTGCACATTAATTAAGAATAATTTTTTTGGTCAATAATAATTTTATTTAATGAAGATAGAGATAAATGTTTTGAGAAAAAGTGGAGTGAATATGAAAGGACGTAATGTACTTATTAGCTAAGTGAGGGTAATAATGAAAAAATATGTACAAAAGATCCAAAACGACATTTATTTTGTAAATAGTTGATAAAGCCAAAATGACATTTAAAAAAAAATAGGAGGGAGTATTATTTATATCATATAATTAAATCGTAGTTAAATTTATTTAACTGATAACTAATTTTATTTTTCAATTAAAATTAATAGATAACTTAATTTTTAATATTTTTATTTTTAAATAGTATATTTATTTATTTATCTTATCGTACAATATAGATTTAAAATGAAACTAATGAAGAGATGATTGATTTGATATTATGTATGAATTATTGATAATAAATATAATAATAAACCTTTGAAATATATTTTCAATTTAAGTTAGTAAAGTGTATTATAATAAAAAAAATGGTTTGAGAGAAAAAGAAAGATAGAAATGTTAACAATCGACCTGGTCATGCCACACTTAAATGATAAAAATGTACTTGAGGGTGTAGAACATGAATCAGGCGCGTACTTACAGCACCTCGACTCAGACTGGACGAGGGAACTGACTTCACTCCCAAACCGGCGAAGATCGACATCGCTCTTAAGCTGGTGCCCGACTTCTTTCCCAACCGAGGCCTCTATGTATAACTGACGTGGTGACAAAAATCGAATTCAAAGTGGGTGACAGAACACCTACGCGACATAACTACGCACCACATGTATCGTCATCACTCTCGTGGGTCCACCTGCCGGAAACCGCCTCAAGAACACAATTTACATTAAATGAGCCGTACACGCCTCGAAAAACAAGTCAAGCTGAGAGCTACTATAAATAGCTAGAAATTATTCTTGTACAGAGAGGAATTATGGATATTCCAAATACACGCGAACAAACGCAAGTCGGTTTACACTCAGAATCGACTTTTTGTATCACATAAACAGCGAATATAACAAAAACTTTCCACATTTACATCTTAATTACGTGTTAAAATCGTTGTTAAATATCACATAACAACAAGAGAGAAAAAGGAAACCATGCCTTATAAATGCTCATAATAGGAAATTATATTAAATCACAATTGATGCTCTCATAAATTGTTATATTCTAATATATTTATGGATAATTCTAAGTCTAATTATTTATGGATTTGAAGTAAATAAACGATATCCAAGTCAAATGACAAAGTATAAAATTTTGCCACATATGATAACAAAACATGCGAGTCAGTCATTTAAGCTCAGTGCATTCGGAAATTATATATATAGTGAGTATATAGAGAGAATTTTTTTATGACTTAGCTTCATATGTATAGATGTTCAAACATAGTGTAACATAACATTATCACCTTTGAGGCTGCAATTTTGTCAAAAAGAAGTCAAGAAGGTACATGCAATTTCGAATCGATTCGTTCATGAGCTTGGCTCGTTGAAAACTCATTGAGCTCAACTTGACTCATTAAGACTCGAAAGTAAGATTTTTTTGTACAATTATCTGTAGTTTGACTCGTTTAGATTTGAGCTCGACATGTTAATATTGATAAACGGATCGATCTCAATTACTGGCTCGTTAAAGGCTCGACCAATCATAATCATACAACACAGGAGAAATCGAAAGCGATAATTGACTAACCGAAGCATTACCAAACTTAAAAGCACAATTATACCAAACTTGGTTCAGATATAAATCCCATGTTCAATGTTTTCATGCAACCAAAACAGAAACACTTGAGAATTAAATTGCCCCACAAGAGAGAAAGATCATCATGAGTAGGTTAAAAAGCAGACATTAAACAAAAACAAGTTCCTAACAAATGTTGTTTTTTTTGTTTTGCAGCTCTGAACTAGACTTGTTCATCTTGTGGTTTTTCAAACTGCCTGTTCGATTTTGGGATTAGCCTTTTGATCCATCTCCAGGGACTTATCAGCTGTGGATTTCTCGTTTTCACCCTTGTTATCACGGTAAATCGCGTAGAGTATAAGCTGCACTGCACCTAATGCACTTCCAAATCCATTGGGAACCTATGAAAATTACAAGAATCTGGTCAAAAAAAGAAAAAAGATGCATTTTGTTAATTTTTTGGAGTAATTTGATTTGAGACAAGATGAGGATTATTACAGCGATGAAAGGGTCTTTTCCGAGGAGGCCAAAGATGAACCAGGACGAGCCGCACAAGAATACGAACAACGATAGGAAGAAAGGCATGAACTCCACACTTTTTGTTTTGATCACCAACCTCTGCAAATTGTTTTTTTATAGTGAAATAATAATTCATAATAAATGATTAAGTGTGTGGATATAATATAAAACACAGACATCATTCAGAAGTTATGACAAATTCAAATAGGCAATTTTTTGACTTTTTTCTCTGCCTAAATAATAATAATAATAATAATAATAATAATAATAATAATAATAATAATAATAATAATAATAATAATAATAATAAAAACAGTATTCTGACTAAATGAGAAAGTTCTTTATAAATTTGAGAACACAGAGGAAAAGAAAGTTCAATTAAACCATAATTTGCATAAATTCTTTAGTAATCAGAAGGAAAGAAAAAAGGAAAAGATAAAGAAAAACACTTACTATGATTGTCAAAGGTGAACCATACATGATGATGGAGAAGAAAGTGGCAGCCACACCACACAAAAGCTTCCTGTTATTGCCATGGAGTGCAAAGATAGAGACCAAAGCAATAGTCGCGAAAACAGCAAGAACAATCGATAGCAGCCCGAAGATTTTGTACTTCTCCTTTTTCGGTGCATATAAGATAAAGATCATCACGTAAACGATTTCAATGGCTGCCCCAGTTCCATTAATCGTCGAGACGAGCAGATTGTTAGGCGACACAAACGGCAAACCATACCTATTGTAAGAGAATAAAGGAAATGGAAAGAAAGCAAAATTCATGAACTGTAAATTAAGAAGTAAGATTAGGAGGTTTAAGCAAGGCAGGAGCTAAAAGAGCATTTTTTCCCCTTAGTGATCTTATACAGATTCTTTATTAACTGATAAATGTAGGCATGAAAAATACTAAAATAGTTACCAAATGCTGTGAAAAATGGATTTTTTTTTTCTCCTTAGGCATAAATAATAATTGCAGTAAGATCATAGACATGTGTTGAAAAAGAACAACATGCTGCTACATAAGGTAATTTAATTCATAGAGATTAATATCTGTCTGAAAATCAAATTTAATCTCTCTCAGTCTTCAATCACAAACAGTCATAATGGGCTTAATTATTTCGAAAAAAAAAAAAATCGAAGAAAAATTTACCAGGCTGAGAGCAAGCAGTTGAGCAGGGTCATGGCATATGGGATTCCAGAGAACTGCTCAGTAGACCTATTCTTCATGATTCTTTTGAAGGTGATCCTGTATATTGAGTAGAAAAACAACATAATGAAAATGAAAAAAAAAAAAAAAAAAAAAAAAAAAAAAAAAAAAAAAAAAATCACATGAATACTGAAAAATGAACATGGTTTAAGGAAATGCTAAAGTCCCGTTACGGAACCATTCCGTCGGGTTTGTAACCGTTAGATCAATTATCATTGACGGTTTGTAACCGTCGGGTTTGTAACCGTTAGGCTGTGGTAAACTCACAAGATCCAAAGATAAAAATGGCATCTGAAGAAATGTCATCTTGATTACTTCAAAAGCCATTATTCACATCTTTTTCAAGAAAATTTAGAGTAAAGAGCAAGAAAATGAACACTCAAAAATCAAAATAACACCTCACAACAGTTACTATCTCCAGCAAATTTTCACTCATTTTGAATGACAAGAAACTCGAACAAAACCACGAAAACAGCAGCTATCTTCAACAGCACAACTAAAAGTAAAAAAACTAGAACACGATGCAAAACAGAGCATACACACACACACACACACACACACGCTGCAAATTTCACTCATTTTGGATGACAAAAACTAGAACAAAACCCATGAAAAACAGCAGTTATCTCTTTCATCTAAACAAAAACAGTAAAAAAAAAAACTCACAGTGGCGCCAAGAACAGAAACAGAGCAAAAGCATTCCCTGCAAGATGACGAACAAGAAACAAAGGAAAGCAAATAGAAATCAAAACCATGATAAAAATAAAAAAGGGACAAAAAATACAAAGAAAACAGAAAACCCACCAAAAATGCCGATCACAAAGTGCAGAACGTTCTCCATTTGTTCGATTTCTTCTCAAAAAACACAAACACAGAGCGTTAAAATGGAAAACCCAGAACAAGAAACCCGTAAAAACGTGATCTTTTTTCTTTTTTTCTCCCTTTTTTTCTCCCTTTTTTTCCCACCTTACTGGGTTTTTTTTTTCCCCTTTCCCCAAGAACGCTTTTAGCGTGAGCTCTGTGTGAAGAGGTACACACTAAACACACACCTATTTATACAAATAATAAACATACAAGAAAATGGGCA
>CACSLK010004199.1:3675822-3687001 GCA_902706635.1 Striga hermonthica
TTTTTTTTTTGCGTAAGGGATTTACTAACCAAGATATCGGGTTAATTTTATTGCGTTTTTGTCCGGGCCCGAAAATCATCAAGCTGAACAAACAAGAAAAAAATGGGAGAAAATTGAGTGTCCATGGACGCTGCCCTGATTTTATCATCTGATTAACTTCTTTCTCCTCTCCTTGCAAGTTGGGCGAGCATCAATTTCTGGTGGGCAGTTGTACTTTTTTTAATTTTCACAATTCGGATTTCATTTTAGATTCTGTCTGAATAGTTCTTTCCGGCTTTGGGTCATAGCATAGGCATGTACTCATTTGAATTTTAGGCCAGGCATTTCTTTTGATGAAACTTCGTTAGTTCAGTGTTTACTTCTGCACCTTGATCATTTTAATTCGCATTTTGCGATGATGAACAAGGTTTGACATGTTGTTGAATTAAGTCTTGGATAATCAAGTTATGGTGAAATCATGTACAGTGCACTACAGGATTAACATGTGTGAGTTAGATGAAAAGATCATGTTTGAGTGAGTTTGACGCAAGATAGAAACTTTATATTTATCTTAACAATCATCTTTTATGCATTTATCTAAAGTGAGTGAATAACGCATATAAAGTGCAAAAATATATCTTCTTCTAAATTAAATGCATAGTCAGCACTTCTTGTTATATTGATGCCTAAGTTTTATTCTCATTATATGCCTACGTGCTTCAGCAGGTTCATATAATTGTCGATCAAGGCATATGTGGCGTGTTCGAAATGTTGGCCCAGTCATGCCGATGGTATCAACTATTTGCCGTGTCACTATGTGTTCTTCGGTCATCAGTTATGTATGCCTCCTCCATTTCATAAGCCGACGAGAGGCATTTCGATTAATCAAATTGAAAAATGCATTCCCATGAAATGGAGACAGAGCAACAAACAAGCGTTGGATATCCAAAAGGAAAGCAAACAGAAATCTTATGTCTCCCATGAAATCATTTCAAGATTAAACGACCAAACTGATATTTATATGGTTAACAGCCTTCTGGAGACGTTAAAAGAATTTGCTAGCCAAGGTCACTTGTCCAAAGCCTTCAGGATTTTTTCGCTCATTCAAGGCCATGCATTAGCATCTTCCTCTTGTGAGTCTATTGCTGGTTCATTGTCATCCCTGCTGTTATCTTGTACCAATCACAAGTTGCTTCCTCAAGGTAAACAGCTCCATGCCCAGGTTATTACCTGGGGTCTTCAAAATAACCGTGCATTGGTCCCAAAACTAGTTTCCTACTATACGGCTTTCGGTTTTCTTGATGATGCTCATTTCATAGCTGCGGGCTCGAACATTTTGCATCCTTTACCTTGGAATGTCCTTATTTCATCATATGTCAATAGAGGACATTTTGAGGAAGCTATATTTGCCTATAAACAAATGGTTCACAAGGGAGTAAGGCCCGATCATTTCACCTACCCGTCCGTTCTCAAAGCGTGTGCCGAGCAATCTACTCTTGATTTCGGAAGAGAAGTTCACAAATCTATTGATGCTAGCTCTCTCAGGTGGGACTTGTTTGTGCAGAATTCATTGGTATCCATGTATGCAAAGTGTGGGGATCTCGAAACCTCCCGAAGTATTTTCGAAAAAATGCCGACTAGGGACCAAGTGTCGTGGAACTCAATAATCTCAGGATATGCCTCTAGAGCTTCGTGGGACGAGGCTTTCAAGCTTTTCGAAAGGATGAGAGCAGCACGTATGGAAATAAACATCATAACATGGAACACCGTGGCTGTAGGTTGCTTGAAGACGGGCAATTTCAAGGGGGCTCTCGAATTGATCTGTCAGATTAGAGAAACTGTTGGGCATCTTGATCCTGTGGCGGTTATAATTGGCTTGAATGCGTGCTCTCATATTCGTGCTCTGCGGCTAGGAAGAGAACTTCATGGATTGGCCGTTCGAAATGCTTCCATTGACTATGATAATGTGAAAAACGCACTGATTACCATGTATTCCAGGTGTGGCTACCTTTCGTATGCGCATATTATGTTCAGATTGTCCGAAACTAAAAGCATAGTTACCTGGAATTCGATCATCTCCGGCTTTGCACAGTGGGAACGGCCCGAAGAAGCCATGTATCTCTTTAAAGAACTGTTGCTTGCTGGCATTAAACCGAATTTCGTGACTCTTGCAGGGATTCTACCCCTTTGTGCCAGGGTGGCGAATCTGAGACATGGGAAAGAGTTCCACTGCTACATTTGCAGGCGTGAAGAATTTCAGAGTCACCTGTTGCTTTGGAATTCTCTTATAGATATGTATGCAAGATCGGGTAAAGTTTTAACGGCCCGAAAATTGTTCGATTTGCTCGAGAACAAAGATGCAGTTTCTTACACGTCGATAATAGCTGGGTACGGCATGCAAGGCAATGGTAAAGTTGCTGTTAAGTTATTTGAACAAATGATAAGATCCGGAATAAAGCCCGATCGAGTGGCAATGGTTGCTATTTTGTCAGGTTGTAGCCATTCAGGCCTTGTGGCTCAAGGCCAATTGTTCTTCGAAAAAATGGTGACTGTTTTCAGCATAAATCCCGATCTGGAGCATTATTCTTGCATGGCTGATCTATATGGGAGGGCCAGCTTGCTGAGGAAGGCAAAAGATATTATCCTAGGGATGCCTTACGAGCCAACACCTGAAATGTGGGCCACGCTCATCGGGGCATGTAGAATCCATGGGGACACTAATATTGGGGAATGGGCTGCCGAGAAGCTTCTAGAAATGAGGCCCCAGAATTCGGGTTATTATGTGTTGATTGCAAACATGTATGCTGCTGCCGGTTGCTGGGGTAAATTGGCAAAAGTGAGAAGCTTTATGCGGGATTTGGGCGTGAGGAAAGATCCCGGTTGTGCCTCGGTTGATACTGGAGATGGGTTCGAGCCATTTATGGTCGAGGATAGTTCAAACAGTCAAGCGGATGAGTTATACTCCTTGCTGGGCGGGCTGACTAAGCAAATGAGAAACATTGATCGTGTAGTTCATGATAACTTTGTAGCTGAAGGAGAAAATTTGACCGGGATTTTTGAGACGTAATTACTCCTGGCTTGTTTCTTCGAGTTGACTGTAAATTCAATGGCGGATCTTGGATTTGATGTTAAGGGTATATCTGATGAATGATGATTAGATTTTCTTACAACTTGATGGTGCTTCATCTGGCAAGTCTCTGACTCTGTAGCTGATTGGTATTGTATTTGATTAAGGTTACCCACTGCATTAATACCTAACCTATATGTCCCATGAAATTATCAATTGTGATGCCAGATGCAGGAGGTAAAACTAGCTTCGTAGCTCGTTACTGTAAATCTATGGTATTAGTTACTCTTCCCAGATTTGCATTGTTTTTTTCACATAGATTATTTTATGTTCATGAAGAATCTGTGTGGATGTTTTGGGATGGGTTAAGTCTCCGGTGGCATAATGGGTCCGTCAAACACAGGGTTTTAGAAATTTGTTTTCCTTTGACTTGTTTAGAGCTCTGAGTTTAGTTCTTTGATGATTTTCTTTACTTTCTTATGAATAAAATGTAGTGTTTTAAAAGGTTAGCTGGCATCTCACGTTCCGATTCTTCAGCTATTTCGATGTCTTCAATCCAGTAGGTTATTCTTGGAGTTCTTATATAAGTAAAATACTCGAAAAGGGTCGAAATTTTTGTAGTAATTAATTCATGCACTGCAGAAGTGTCTTCTTTCAGTTCTCTGACAGATTATTATTCCAGTGAATGAGAGTAAATTCTTACCTTACCCAATTTTTCAAAGAGTAATGATTTTGGGTTTGATTTTCTAGAATTCAATTTCTGATGTTGTTTTTCTAAGTGAAGTCAGTTTAAAATAGCAGATATTGTATCTGATGGGTGCACAGTGCTGCAAGCCTGCAACCTCTAACTTTCCTTTTAGGTGCTCTTATTGCTGCAGCAGCTTATATTGTCCAGGATTTTCTAGTTTTCTGCCAATGTGTGAAACTTGAAGGAATGGGCTGTTTATTTTGGTGCTCGATAGGAACATGAAAGCTTTGATTTATCTACTAAGCTCTTTTGTTGTTATGATAGATCATTAATTGTTCATATGGTTGGCCGGTTGAGTCCAGACGATGAAATCGGAGTTGAGCTGCATGCACGTTTGAATTAAGATAGGTTGATTCTTGTTGATCCAAAATAAAGATGAAAAATAAATAATCATTATTGCCTTAATTTTATCACCTCTTTTCATATTCTTCAATAAGTTTTTAAATCCAGCTCTACGCCTATAGCTCTTGTTCTTGCGGCGGTGCTACGAAGCTCGATGAGCTCTTCGCCTTTGCTGTCGTCACGTACGAGGTACCTATTGTCGGACAGTGAAGTTCACTTTCCCACAGCCGGACAATAGAGAGCAGCGACGTCTACTTTGCGGCTGGCTATGTATGCGGACTGGCTGACACAGAAGGCTCTGAATTTTTTAACCTGGAGCATCGCAATTCACACCTCAAGAAAATTGAGTACATGCAAATTTCCCAGAAACTACTAATATGTGATACTGCAGAAGTGTCAGCGATTTGTTTGCCTGCCATTTGTTTTATGATATTCTTGATTTTTTTATTTAATTAATCAGTTTCTCATGTGCTATTAGATTATAAGATCAGGGCTAAACGAAGATGAATCCGGATTCAAGAGGGCCAAAATACCTATTTACTATGATGGAGGTGTAGAGGTAATGTGCAGTCAAAGAGCAATATGAAGTATCCGTTACTCTGTTAAGAGAAATTGTTAGACTTTTACAATGAGTTGAAGATTATTACATCAGGAATGCATCCTTTGACAATGAAGAATCAGAGTAAGGTTTCTCCTCTTTTTTTCTTTCCCTCTCTAAAGGTAGAAATACATGTCAATAGAGAATAGCTATCATTGACTGTGATTCATACAATGGTATTCTTAATAACATTTATCAGGCCTCTGATTTGGTCATACTCGGTATCTTATTAAAGGGTCAAGCTGTGGATGCTATGGTGACTATAGTTTACAGATTGAAGGCACAACGTGTCGGTCGTGAAGGTATGGATAAGCTCAAAAAGTTCAAAGACAGGTACACTAATTCGTACAATTATCTTCCTTCGTCAATTAAAATATATTCGTGAAGACTTTGTTACCTTATCAAACTGGCAAGTGTTAAAGACAATTCATTCAAGCTGCCATCGGGTCAAAGATCATTGCGAGAGATAAGTCTTCACGCTGTTCACCAAGTATGATGGTCGATTAGAATCCTCCAGCCGCTCTTCATACCGTAGGTGAAGGCCTTGGGTGGTCGTCGTTGGCTCACCTCAAAATTTACATTTTTTTCTTAGGTTTTGGCATGAGAAGGAACATTTTTGCCAAAACATTTAAGGAGGTGATGTTGCTCGGAAGAGAAAATGGTTGGAAATATAAAAGTAGGGAAAAAAGAACATGAAATGTGTTAGCTCTGTGGACATACCACAAGAGGCATTCCATGAAATAGTTAAAGGGCTGATGAAAAAAATTATATCTTGTGAGCCTAAAAGTTGTTATCAACATAGAAAGGGATTGTAAGATTCTTGCGTTCTTTTTTCAGAAATAATTTATTTCACATAATGGTGAAGTTATTTGAGCAATATCGAAGCGTGTTGAAAAAAAAATAAAAAAAATATCGCGCAGTAATTTCATTTAGATGCTGATAGGCTCACTCCAAATATACATTCCAATATTCGTTTGCCCTGGAATTGAATATATTTGGTGTTTGTTATCAACACTTGTTCTTCATTCATCTCAATTCAAAATGAAATTCTAACACAAAAAATATTTTTTTGGCCTCGACCAAGATTTTCGGTTTTTTGCTTTCGATCATACCATTTGATCACTTTCCCCCTCACCTCTATTTGCAGCCATTTTTGGGACCACGGCTGCTAAAACTGACTGGAAACTCCAGTCGGACGAAATTTCCCTCGTTAACGTTTCTGTCAGAGCCTGCTGTGATGAAGCCTGGCACAATTTTTCCAAGTAAGAAACGTACTTCTGCTCGTGTGCAGATTTTCCAAGAAGATCAAAAGAAAACCCGCCACTCACGCCCCAAACTGAGGAACCCATGTTAGGCGGAGAAAAGCTCAGGCCAGTCGCCGGAAACCAGGGATTTGCTGAGAGGGTGGAGAATGGAGGCTGAAACCACCACGTGTGGCGGCAGGCTCGGTGGTGAGATCAAGGGTCACGGAGGAATACGGAGGCACGGGTGGCGTGCCGTAAGATTTAGGGGATGAGAGGCGGTGGGGCCGGAGAGGAGCATGGAGGCGGCGACAGAGGTGGTGGAGGCCATGGCGGTGCTGGAGATTGGAATCGGGTGGTCGTACGTGCCTTCGTAAGTGGTGCTCAAGATCAACATGTCGTCCATGCACCCTTGCACCTGAATAAATTTTTTCGGTAAGTCAGAAACTTTTTTGTGAACAAATGTAAGTTTGATTGCTCCTTTTAGTTAAGGAAAATTAACCCAAGATTGCTAACTGATTTTGAGTTTAGCTCTTCATGATGAAGCCTAAAGGTCTAAATTTTATAAGTGGTTATCAAGATCGACATGTCAGCCATGCACCGTTGCACCTGAAGTAATATTTATCGGAACTTTTTTATGAACAAATGTAAGTTTGATTGCTATTTTTAGTTAAGGGAAAATTAACCCAAGATTGCTAACTGAAGTTTAAGTGAACTTCCTCTTCATGATAAGGTCTAAACTTTATGCATCTATGAGAAATGAAATGAAATCAGAAACTGTTTTATCTAAGGCTGACAATATTTGAAAAGTATAAGGATTCATATGTAAATGTTAGACAAAGTTTACGTGTTTTCTAACAGAGCATGATGGGGAAACTGTGCACCCATAATAAGCCCTTGAACATAGATTTCCTTTGGCTGTTTTCTGTCCATATTTTCTCCACTCGCAACCATCATTCATCTGAAAGTGAATATCATTCACCAACTTGTGTTCTTTAATAAGAAATATCATGATTTACATTTCAAAACGTTCAATGATCCAAATGATTTTACTTCTATTATGGCATATTTGTTAAATGTTTAAGCTTCTCTTGAGAAAGAATGTTTGTTATTCAAATGGTGGGACAATTTGATCTTGGATTCATCATTCGCAAGTTAGATCTAGACCTTCTTAAAGTAGATCAGGTGATCTATCTACTCTTATTTCTCCATATGATTAGCAGTTCTTTTACTTATTTGTTAATGAATTCTCAAGCATGTTTGATTTGTTGTAGTTTTGCATCAGCATGCTGCAGATGAAAAAAAAAAAAAAAAACTACGAGTGCTTGTCGCAAACAACCATTTTAAATCAACAACCTTTGATTAGGTAAACATTCAATCTGTGTTTCTAATAATGTGAGAACACTTTGATATTCTTCCTCTCCGTATATGACCCTTTAGAATAACAAATTATTTTAAATCATAATTGGAAATGCTGCCAGTCTTTCTTAAATATCTATCGGAAAAGATGCTCTTCACTATTGACGTAGGTAGATGATTCTTGATTGGAATATAGTAATGTTGTTTCCGTTGTCGGAAAAATGATTACATTTTTTCAATTTATCTGCTCTGCTTGTGACTGCATATTATCTATGGAATCTATATTTGTAATGCCATGTAATAAATACACATTCTATAAATATAGCCTATCTGACATTTACATTGACACTTAATTTTTTTGTCCTGTGCATCTATTTCTAAATGTGGTTCTCGTCCTCATATATTGTGCCGTCATTAAATCAGGTCATTAAAATGGAGCTTGTTCGAGAATAAGAGAGAGTCATCTCCATGCACACGGATACCTTCAGGTCTGACTTCCTGGGGGTCCTTTTCCTCGTATTCCACAGTTTGCATCACCTTCTGATCGTGTGGGGTAATTCAACTGAAACTACCTCAACTTGATAAGATCATTTATATGTCGTTGTCGTCTGGGGTTTTCTTGCAAGATGTCCAGCATAGGTTTCTGATTTCCTATGTTGTATGGGGTAATAGGATTGCCTTATTTTTGTAACTTCTATTTCATAAATACAAATTCATGTCTTTATTTAGCATGGAGTACTGGTGTTTGAGATTGCGAACACTAAAGCTGATTAGCTTCTTGAACAATAGCTCCTGATGATATTGGAGCTGCTTTTGGCATAGTTGTTCATGATTTTATAAGATTCTTGTCATTATCATTGATATTGTGGGAAAATTTTAGTTATGGCTTAATTGTGAACCTATTTACAGGAAATGCTACAGTCCCGTAACAGAATTATTCCGTCGGGATTTGTAACCGTTAGATCATCATGTAACTGTCGTGGATAGTTGATCTAACAGTTATAATTTAACCCCGACGAAATGATTCTGTAACGAGACCGTAGAATCTCCCCTGCTGTAGTAGTATATACCGTCTTAAAGCATATATAGTTGATCTAAAGTGAAATGCAATTTTATGTGTTGTTCGCGAAAAAACCAACATGATCACCTCCCCACCTCATTCCACTTCATTTTTTTTCTTTTCCTTTGTACCTTTGATTTTATGCTATATTTGTTTCAAATATGTGAGATGGCTTTGTACTCGACAAATGGATAGATTATATACTCATTATTCACTAATATTTACAATGTTGTAAACAAATAATTTGGTGTAACTTCACCGAGGAACATTGGGCAATTACATAAAACTGTGGATTTGTCTAGAATTTAAATAATAATAATAACCAATTTTTAATAAATTGAATTATTTATTTTTAAATTATGTCGACTTTAAATTAAAGTCGAACTTGTCGTAAGTTTAATAATAATACTAATAAAAAATTAAAGACTGAAACCTCAACACCGACACAACAAACTATGTGTAAATCTACCGCTAGATACACTGTAGTTATTAATTCAAATTGCGCTAGATACACTGTAGTTATTAATTAAAATTGTGCAAGAATTACAAGCTTATTCAAACATTTTATGTAACTCAAACTTTGTCAAAATTATTTAATATAAACTTCATTTGTATCATATTTAATAACAATGTTTAAAAAAGTATATATATTCTAATAATCATTTCAAGGGATGACAAATTTTCATTAGCTTTTAGGCTAAATTTGAGTCGGCCGTGCACAATATTAATACTCGAGAATCATGTACTACTGTCTGGGAGGTCGATCCCATAGTTAGTGGATCCACGTCGCGTTGCATTGGGACATAACAAGAGCGGAGTTGTGCTCCTCTCCCCCAAATCATACACATAAACGAGCCGGCCCTTGGCATAGTATATGCAATTCGGCTTGCTTCCTCCCCCAGAGCCCGACCGACGACAAAACCCATTTCCGCACGAGCCGAGGAAAACCGTCATCCCATCTATTCGGTCGAGCTCCACGAACTCCCTCCGCTCCTACTCGGAAAACCCTGAACGCCACCAGTGGCGAACCAGCCGGTCATCCCGGGGAGGGCCCAATTTTCCACGGCACACCACCCCCACTCCGGCCATCCCGGCGCACCAGCCCCACTCCGGCATCAGAAGGGCGCCCAAAGGGCTTTTGTGGACGCTCTAAAAAATTTTCGAAGGATATAAAGAAGTACTCTAAAGATTTTTCTAAAAATCAAACTAAGTCCGGAATTAAACTGGTATACTTAAACTGAATTGTTTTAACTCAAAAAATTCTCGAATTTATACTAATATAATCTCGGACTCAATTATAATAATAATCAAGAATTATACCTCCTTTCGAATAGACGAAAAGCTGAAAATTGAGAAAACAAAGCCTCGAACGATCGAACTCGTCCTCGACAAATTTGCTCCTTTTGATACTATTTAACGCAAAAATTCAAACTCCCGTAATAAATGCTTGGAACTTCAAAAAATGCAAAATTTGTCCGTATGGAATCGTGCTTGAATTGTCTACACGCTCCACCTCGATTGTCGTTAAACCGAGGTCACACGTAACCTTACGGAACCCCGCAAAACGACATTTTATTCTTCTATTATGCGCACTCGATTTCGAGCTTCTCAAAATAAATGCTCGAAACTTCTAAACGTGAAATAAATTATACGAACGAATTATAATGTTCTCGTGCTTTCAAGAAAGCACTCCCGCTAATTTTCAGCACGCCTAACGAGGGCCGACGGTTACCCGAAGTCTAGACATGAAAATGATAATAAAATCACCGCCACTGCCATTTTTCTCTCTACTTCGGGCTACCCAAAATAAATGGTCGGGACCTCAAAATCATAAGTCGATGCCACCAACGCACTCTCCGCTTCCCGTACTTTCATAAAAGTATTTTTCGATAATGATCGACTCGGTTTTTGAGTCCCGTCGGTACACCGCAAGTCGGCTAATTAACCAACTCAAAATATAATAAAAATGAAACAAATTATTAAATTATGCTCATGTTATAGTTCTCCTTGTCCCTAAACTAGGATCCCGTTTCGAGGAGGGGCCAATTTGCCTTTAAAAAAAAAATCACGACAAAACCGGTGGCGCCCCTCCGGTCATGTATGTACCGTATGAAACCGAGAAGGGCCCAACATTCGCATTCAAAGGAAAATCTTCCAGCTCCAACAAAAATCTCCACCCCGAGTTATTTTTTTTTTTGGAGGGGCCGGCGCCTCTCCGACCCCCCAAGTGCTTTCGCCCCTGAACGCCACGCCACTCTCCTCTACTTGATTTATGGATAAGAACATCTTCATGACCAGGAGGAGCTCGTCTGCGCTAGCTAGGGACTCGATCAGGTAGCTGGGCTGCAGGCCACATCTCAGTTCTAGTAGGGGCGGTATCCAGAGGGCCGACCCGTCGGCCGACTTTAACGGCACGAGCATGATGGTTGGTCCGTCGACCAGACCAACGGTCACGAGCTGGTAGCCGTCGAGCTTGGAGAAGATGACCCCGTAAATTTGTTCGTGGAGAGCGCCGATGGCCACCATTGAGGAGGTGCTCTTGAATTTAATTAGGGACAGCTTGGCGAACTCGTGGGCCCCAACCATGCACACGGACAGTTCGAAGCCATATAAGCAGATAAAGGCGGCGAGGCAGGCTGGTTCAGTCGGGGGTTTCGAGAGGACGCATCTGTTGTAGCGAGACGACTTGTGGAGTGGGGGGAGAGGGATTTGATAGAAATTGTATTTAACTTTATTCGATATAAATCGATATTAATCCCAAGAGCTTTCATATTGAATAATCGAG
>CACSLK010004199.1:3690166-3714086 GCA_902706635.1 Striga hermonthica
TCGTTTGTGGCAAGCAGAATGTCATCCACATACAAAACCAGAAAAATAAATTTACTTCCACTGAACTTGTGATATACACAATCATCAACAACATTCATCTCAAAACCATACGAGATAATTATTTGATGAAATTTGTGATACCACTGTCGAGACGCTTGTTTGAGCCCATAGATGGATTTTCTTAATTTACAAACCATTTTCTTCGGGTCATCGACCTCAAAGCTTTCTGGTTGTACCATATAGATCGTCTCATCAATGTCACCATTGAGAAACGCCGTCTTTACATCCATCCGATGTAACTCCAAATCAAAATGTGCCACTAGAGCCATGATTGTTCTAAAAGAGTCCTTCGAGGATACCGGAGAAAAGGTCTCTTTATAGTCAATCCCTTCCCTTTGAGTATAGCCTTTAGCCACAAGACGTGCTTTATACCTCTCCACATTACCATTTGCATCCCGTTTGGTCTTAAAAATTCATTTACAACCTACGGGTTTAGCACCTTCTGGCAATGGGACAAGTTCCCAAACCTTATTGTCTTGCATTGACTTATACTCTTCACGCATCGCTTCGATCCATTTATTTGAATTGGGATCCTTCATGACTTGTTTGAGATTGATTGGATCATCCTCAGACAAGCCATCCACATTCTCATTTTCTTGAAGAAATACCAAATAATCATCCGGAATGGCATTTCTACGTTCTCTAGTGGATCTCCGCAAAAGCGTTGGCTCTTGAACTGTATGTTCTTGAGTTTGTTGAGTTTGTTCTATAGGTACATGTTGAGGTTCGGGTTCAAAATGAACAGGCTCCTCAATTGTATCTTGAAACTGTATGGGAGCTGGAATGACTATTTCCTCTTGAGGGATCGGGTCAACCACTTTGGTGATTTCTTGATCCTCAAAAGTAAAGTCTGAAACTGTATATCTCCCCCCAAACTCAACATCCTCAAAGAACGTGGCAGTGCCCGTCTCAAAAATATTTCTTGATGTGGGATCATAAAATTTATACCCCTTTGACCGTTCTGAGTAACCAATGAAATAACAGCTAACCGTACGAGGAGCTAGCTTTGGTTCATTTGGCCTATAAGGCCTCGCCTCAGCTGGACAACCCGACACCCTAAAATGCCGTAAGCTAGGCTTGCGCCCAGTCCAAAGTTCATAGGGTGTTTTAGCAGTCGCCTTAGTTGGTACTCGATTTAGGATGTAGACTGCAGTCTTTAGTGCTTCCCCCCACAAGGATCGTGGTAAAGTAGATTGGCAAATCATACTTCGAACCATATCCTTTAATGTGCGATTTCGTCTCTCAGCAACACCATTCATGCTAGGTGAACCTGGCATAGTGTACTGAGGAACTATTCCACACTCCTTAAGGAAGTCAGCAAATGGGCCTGGACGTTGTTCACCAGATCCATCATTTCTGCCGTAATATTCATCTCCACGGTCAGATCTGACGATCTTAATGCGTTTGCTGAGTTGATTTTCAACTTCAGCCTTAAATGCTTTGAACATGTCCAAGGCCTCAGATTTTTCCCATATGAGGTATAGATAACAATATCGAGAATAATCATCTATGAATGATACAAAGTATTGTTGACCATTCCATGAAGGTGTAGGAAAAGGCCCACAAATGTCTGTATGTATCAACTCTAAGACTTCCGTAGCTCGATAAACACCTATCCTCTTTTCTTTGGTTTGTTTACCTTTAATGCAATTGACACAAACATCAAAATCCGAGAAATTAAGAGAATCAAGAATTCCATCCTTAACGAGTCTTTCAACTCTATTTCTCGAAATATGTCCTAATCGTTTATGCCATAGCATACTTGATTCATTTAATTTTCGCTTAGTACATCTTGTTTCCACATTCAGGGTTTCGTTATAGGAAGTTATAGTGTTGAGCATATATAAATTATCATTTTCCATATAAGTACCAAAACCAACCACATTAGAATCAAAAGACAACACAACTTTATTGTTTCCAAATGAACAATAATAACCGGATTTGTCCAAATAAGAAACAGAAACCAAATTCCGTCTAAAAGACGGTATAACAAAAGTGTCTTTTAATTCCACAAAATGTCCAGTACTTAATAATAATTTAAATATGCCCACAACTTCCACATCCACCGATTCACCATTTCCAAAATAAATGCGTCTTTCAGCATCAGTTGGTTTTCGGTGGCTTAGGCAACCCTGCATTGAAACACTGATGTTAGTAGTTGAACCGGAGTCTAACCACCAAGTGTTTCGAGGTACTGAAGCTAAATTAACTTCAGAACAAACCAAATTAAAGAATGTACCTTTCTTCACGCACCAGGCGGAGTACTTAGCACAATCTTTCTTTAGATGTCCAGATTTCTTGCAAAAGAAGCATGAAATCTCCTCCGGTTTACCCTTTGGAGCTGGACCCTTAGCAGTCTCAACCTTAACGGCCTTAAATTTTCTTTTAAAGCCACCAGCATCTTTCGAGGTGCCAACCATATGTACCTCTTCTGCCCTATTTTGCTTCATTCTTCTTCTTCCTCAACACAGTGAGAAATGAGCTCATTAAGAGTCCATTTCTCCTTTTGGCAGTTGTAACTGACCTTAAACTGATCGTATTGAGGAGGAAGAGAGAGCAGGACCAATAGGACAAGCATGTCCTCCGAAAGGTCTAACTTTAGTGCCCTCAACTTAAAAGCAATATTGGACATCTTGAGGATGTACTCCCTTATGTTGCCTTTGCCGAGATACCTCATGGTAATGAGACTCTTTAAAAGAGTACTCATTTCCGCCTTATAGCTTTTGTTAAAGCGCTTTTCAATCTCGACAAGGAACTCTTTAGCCAGAGTGATATCATCAGATATCGTTCCCCGAAAGATTTCTGGAATGCTTTTCTTTATGATCATAAGACTTAGGCGATTAGACCTTTCCCACTTCTCAAAGCACAATTTTTCTTCAGTAGTGCTGTTCTCCGTAAGAGAAGCAGGTTGGTCTATCCTTAATGCCAAGTCTAGATCCATACAGCCCAAATGAATCAAAATTGATTCTTTCCAGTTCTTAAAGTTGTCCCCAGATAAAGTGGGGACTGGATAGTTGGTAGATACCATAGATGAAGAACCTGATGAGAATAATAAACAAAAGTGCTCACATTATTATCCATAGTTAATCATTTAAACCAAATATGGTTTAAACCCATAGCAAGATACCAAGCACAACATTAATATCATATCTTTGGATAATAATATTAATTGTAAGCGGTACTCTTGTTGTAATAATCAAATCTTGACAATAAATTCTGTCAAACAATAAAACTATCTTTGGATAGAATTATTGTTCACATGAAAACCTTATAATTGTCACAGATTTATTATCACAGGTATGTTTGTAATTCGGCCATGTATCGGTTCACCTTTGGGTTAATCAACACACGCATAAATTACAAAAATACAATAATCCTTAGTATTTAAATGAATCAATTTACACAAAAGAGGTCACTTTGGTAACATTTTGTTTCAATTAATCCATTTAAATAAATCTTGAAGTGCCGAACATATTTCTCAATACCGGCAATATTTACGCCTTATGGAGCTGTTTTACGAAAAAAATTGATTCCAAAATAATTCACAATATGCAAGTTCCAGACAAATAAATTAAATTGAATTTACTTGAGTTCGCAGTGTGGCAGGAAATTTATTTAAATTTTGGGCTCATAATTTCATATTAACATATAATACTACGTAATATGTGAACATGATTCACAAAAGTGAATTATTCAAACAATCTGACATAACCCAAAATAAATAAATAAATTTCAATAACATATGATCCAAGCAACTTGAATCAATCCAGTCAACTTACGCAAAGCCATAGGCAATTTTTTTTTTTTTTTTTTTTCTTGGCAATCTAACCTAAAATTTTCCAAGTTTCAAAGTTCTTCAAACAATATATTAAACAATGCCCAAATGGATTCATACATATAAATAAAAGAAATCTTGAATCCATAAACATCCAAAAAAATTGCCATCACCAATGCATTATCATGTTCAAGCTCATCAATAACCCAACACGACAAAATAACTTTAATTGCTGATGGATTATTGAATTATAAAAGTCATGATAAACATATTCACATCATAAACTAAATTTCACGATGAAAAATAAATTGATTCTCAAAAAATCAATATGAAGTGGCTCTGATACCAATTAATAGAAATTGTATTTAACTTTATTCGATATAAATCGATATTAATCCCAAGAGCTTTCATATTGAATAATCGAGAATCATAACCGAATAGTGGAAGCATACCTGATGAATTCATGTTGACTGATTAATTAAATTTGGGAATTGGAAAATCTTCCAAAAGACCGTGAATCTTTCCCTTATGTTTCTTTCGGACGTATGAAAGAAAACTCTTACCTTATGTCTGATGCCACTCCCCTTTGTCTTCTTATATATTGATTAGTAACAATATTATACATTAATAATGAAAAGGTTGGTCAACTAATAGCAACAACCTTCCTTTATTAATTGATATTGTGACAATGGAACACTTAATGTTGGTAGTGTCGGCAACTACCAATTGATCCATTTTATTTCTTATGGGGTATCCTTATAGGCATCACTTTATTTTCACGGTTTTTGGGGACTTCACCCATAAATAATTTTGACCCAAATTATACATTATTTAGGTCCTTTAGTTTAATATTATTATTTGTTACGTCACCAAATAATAATATTACCGGGTGTCCACATTTAATCATTCCACAATCTAAATTAAGTTCCTTAGCCAATGTACAATAATTTGATCACTTTATTTTGACTAAACAATATAATGACCCAATGTATTAATTACACATATTTAATCCCAAATAGATCTAACAGGATTTGCTTGGCGAGCTGCGGGTTCCAGAGGAGGCACTCGTCTGTGAGGGGGTCGGCATTGCCAGCCAGCTGTGGTTGGAGCCGAGGACGCGCTTGCCCGAGAAGTTGGCGATGGAGACCGTGCGGGACCAGTTGCAATTGCCTGAGAGGCTGTAGAAAGAATGTTTGTCGTGGGCTCTGGTGTGCGAGGTCATGAGCAGGAACTTGAGTTTTTCTCTCCATAGCGCGTGAGCAAAAATTACTCTCAAGAGTGGATCTATAGTCCTCGTATATGTATAACTAGTACAACACCCGTGTAATACACGGGTGTTTGCTAATTTTTTTCCTAAAATCTAAAATTAATGAGAAAAAGTAATTTGAAAATTTGAATACCTTTTATAAGAATATATACTATTATATATTTATTATGACACTTTTTATTTGTGCAATTTACTTGTGTTATATTATACTATTTTTTTTAACTTACAATATATAACTACATTACATATAAATATATCAATTGAACAATAATTTTATTTTTCTAATGAATTTCAATAAATATTATTATTTTTTATTATTATAAAGATAAATATAACTTATTTATTATATATATATATATATATATATATACAATATAGATATCAAATCGAAGATCATCAAAAGATGATTAATTTGATATATTATATATGTAAACCGATAAGAAATACACAAGTTAGCAACTTTTAAAATACATTTATAATTCAATAACTTATTGAAGGAAACAAATCAAAATTCAGGGATATATTAGTCACTTAGTGCCTCACTATGTAAAATTACAAAGAATTAAAGGGTTATATTAGTAAAAGTGATATTAAAATACCTAAATTAGCTAAATAATATTTATGGAATACCCTTATTTATTATTAATATATCAATATTATTTATCCAAACCTAATTACGAAGCATGATTCTTTGCCAAATAGGATTCCGAAGCATCAGAAGCAGCCACGCAGGCTCAGTGCATTCTGCAATTATATATAGGGAGGATATGAGTTCCACAAGGCTTCTTGATATGGTGAAATATATAATTATTGTTTTCTACTACAAGAATATGAAAGGAAAATAAACAAGATGGAAACAAAATATATGTTCCCCTAGCCTACATATAATTTCATTCAAGCATATTCCCTTGCATAAATGTACATATGTTTTATATGGTCACATTATATTCCCTCATATCGTTTCTTTGATATGTTTTATATATGGAAAAAGCTACTTGTACAACTTTTTTTGTACAACATTCAATGACAACATGATGTGGCATAATGTGGGTGGTTGAGATGCAATTAAATGTATGATTAAAATTTTATTTAATGATACTTTTAACTAAGTTGTCAACCAATGTTGTAAACTAAAATTGTACATGTAGCATTGCCCTATATATATAGTCACGTCATTCCAAATTCTAGTCGTTGTCTATTAGAGATGTTAAACAGGTTAGCCCTAACGGTTACGGGATAACTCTAACGGGCTTCGAGCTAAACGGTCCGAGTTTAAAAAAGCTCAGATTTAAACGGACTACCAATAAAAGGACTTGATTGATAAATAAAGAAATCAAAACTTTAAGACAGATGAAAGACTTCATTGATTAAAAGCTCAAAATGGATCAAACATAAACATCATAAGATGATAGAACACTTTTTGTGGTTCAAAACCCTAAGCTATGCAAATGAGGTAAGAGTGTATATATATATATCATAATATCTGATCCTACGGTCTCTATAACATCTCAGCCTTTAGCTTCTTGATCATGCTTTCTTCTCTTTCCCTTAGCTTCTCCATTGGGCCACGTCATTTGACTCTTGTTGACTTTCAATGTGCATGCATGAGGTGGCGGTTCTCCTTTGTCTGCATGCATGTTGTTTGTGTAACATGTAAGGTCCTTCATTCCACATATGCTATCATCCCCCCTCAAGCCAAAGGAGGTGACAGGGACCAATTGCAGAAGGTTCCTAAACCTGATGAAGGCTTGTTGTGATAATGGTTTTGTGAAAACATCAGCAACCTGATGAAGAGATGGGACATGAAGAACCTTTAGGGTTCCTTTAGCAACATGTTCTCTCACAAAATGCAGATCTATTTCTATATGCTTTGTACGGGCATGAAACACTTGATTAGAAGAGAGAGATATAGTACTAAGGTTGTCAACCCAGACAATTGGAGTATGAGAAGTAGGAGTGCTGAGTTCCTTTAGCAGAGAGGATATCCATGTTATTTCAGCAGAGGCTTGAGCTAAACTCCTGTACTCAGCTTCTGTACTTGAACGGGAGATGGAGTTTTGCTTCTTTGAACACCAAGAGACTGGATTTTTACCTAAGTATATGCAAATACCAGTTGTGGATCTTCTATCATCAAGATCATTTGCCCAGTCTGAGTCAGAAAATCCAGTGAGGTGAGTGCTTGAGTTCTTGGTGTACTGTAAGCCATAGGAAGTTGTTCCAGCTAGATACCTTAGTATCCTTTTAACAGCTTTCCAGTGAGTATCCCTTGGACATTGCATGTATTGACAGACCTTGTTGACACTATAAGAAATGTCTGGTCTTGTAATGCAGGCATATTGAAGGGATCCAACAACACTTCTGTAGAGAGTGGGATTGTCCATGGGGGTTCCTTGATGTTTAGACAGAGAAGAGGTAGATATCATTGGTGTAGGTAGAGGTTTGGCATCAATCATGTTTGTCTTGGTAAGAATATCTCTGATGTACTTGGACTGGCCAAGAGAGAGACCAGCATTGGTGTGTTTGACCTCAATGCCAAGGAACTGATGAACCTGACCAAGGTCCTTTAAGGAAAACTGCTGTTGGAGAGTACCAATGACTGTAGAGATAGCAGCTATGTTGGAGCCTGTGATAAGTATATCATCTACATAGACAAGGAGCCAAATGCAGGAGGAGCTGGTCTTTTTAATGTATAAGGAGCAATCAGAGGTGGAGTTGGAAAACCCAAGGGACAGAAGAGAGTGCTTTAGTTTATTAAACCATGCCCTAGGGGCCTGCTTCAGGCCATAGATAGACTTGTGTAGTTTGCACACAAGATGAGGATTTTGAGGATCTTCAAAGCCTGGTGGTTGAGCCATATACAGTTCTTCTGTGATTTCCCCATTTAGAAAAGCATTGTTAAAATCAAGATGTTTAATGCACCAGCCATAAGTAAGAGCCAAGGAGAGTACAACTCTTATAGTTGTTGGTTTTACTACTGGGCTAAATGTCTCATAGAAGTCTATGCCTGCAGTTTGACTGAAGCCCTTGGCAACTAGCCTGGCTTTATGTCTGGCTACCCTACCATCTGCATGCTTTTTTAGCTTGAATAGCCATTTGCAGCCAATGATTGATCTGTTTGGTGGTGGACTGACAAGGGACCAGGTGTTGTTGTGTAGAAGAGCCTGGTATTCAGACATCATAGCTGCTTTCCATGAAGGTTGAGTAAATGCTTCCTTGTAGGAGGATGGTTCCTCCTGTGTGAGCTGTGCTGAGAAGATCCTTGGTTTAAGAGAACCTGTCTTTGACCTGGTTATCATATGGTGTTTAGCAGCATTATTATTAGTTGGAACAGTAGACTCAGATGTACTTTCCCTCACAATTGGCAAATCAACATATAAAGGCACAGTGGAGTGAGAGGAGTTGTTTGACTGAGTAGAAGAGGAAGCACTGGAGGGTGATGAGTGTTGAGAGTTATTTTGAACATGAGTGGGAGATATAGTTGAGGAGGAGTGAGGTGGTGTGGAGGTGTGAGGGTTTGAAGTGGGGTGAGCAGAGGTAGGACTATGCACTATGGGTGGGGGTTGGTTTAGAAAGGATTGAAGTTGATCAATGTTAGAATGTGTGGGAGTTGGCTTAGAGAAAGGGAACTGAGATTCATCAAAGATGACATCTCTTGTAACAATAACCTTGCCAGAGGGTAAAAGTATTTTGTAACCTTTATGTTGAGAGTTGAAGCCAATGAAGGTTGAGGGTAAGGATCTTGGTTGCAATTTGTGTTTGTTGTATGGTCTGAGATTGGGATAGCATAGGCAGCCAAACACTTTGAGGGTAGAGTAGTTTGGTTTATGGCCATATAGAGCTTCTAGAGGAGAGGTGAAGTGAAGGGATTTAACAGGTAATCTGTTGAGGACATAAATGGCTGCACTGAATGCATCATCCCAATATTTGAGAGGAACATGGGAGTGATATAAGAGAGCAAGTCCCATTTCTACAATAGTCCTATGTCTCCTTTCTGCAACCCCATTTTGTGCAGGAGTATATGGGCAAGAGAGTTTGTGGTTGATACCTGATTCTGAGAACACTGAAGTGAGTGACCTGAATTCCCCTCCCCAGTCACTTTGTATGGCCTTTATCTTATGATTAAGTTGGTTCTCAGCAAGGCTTTTGAAATGAAGGAAAGCAGATTTAACTTCTGACTTGAGTTTGAGAAAATATATCCATGTAAATTTGGTAAAATGATCAACAAAGCACACATAATATTGAGAACCATTTTTGGACTTTATAGGTGAAGGCCCCCAGACATCAGTGTGAACAAGTTCAAGAGGACAAGTATAAATAGTATCAGATGAAGCATAGGGTAAAGAGTGAGCCTTAGCTTGTTGGCAGGAGCCACAAATAAACTTGTCATTAGCAGAAACTGAAATATTACAAGTTCTCATAACCTTAGAAACAACATCAAGAGCAGCATGTCCTAGTCTAGAATGCCATAAGGCCAAATCATTGTTCTTATTTAAACTAGCAACATGAGCTGAAAATAAAGGGTAGTTGGTGGACTGCTGTGGCACTTGAGAGAAGGTGTTGGAACAGTTGATATCAAAGCTGTATAGTCCCCCCTTAAGTGAACCTTGGAGAAGAACCTGGTGTGTGGCTTGATCCTTGACAAAACAAAGAGTGGGATAGAATTCAAAATATACTGAGTTATCATGAGCAAATTGAGAGACACTCAGAAGGTTCTTTGTTATGTTAGGAACATGTAGAAGATTTCTGAGGAGAAATGATTTGGAGGGATTAGAGGGATTTTTAAATGTTGAAGTGCCAATATGAGAAATAGACAAACCTGAGCCATTGCCAACATGAAGCCTGTTGTTGCCTTGATACTCTGTGGCAAGGTTGAGGTTTGATAGTTCATTGGTGACATGATTAGTGGCACCTGAGTCTGCAAACCAGAAGGAGTCTGGATTTGGATCAGGTGAGATCACCATTGCATTGTGAGGAGTTGACTGAGAGGGTGTGTTAAGACCTGTGGCTTGGGTTTGGGCAGTCTGAGCTTGCATTGTAGTAGGTGGTGGGTAAGTAGAGTCATATCTGTGGTAGCACCTTTCTGCAGTGTGGTTGTTAAGACCACAAAGTTGACAAGCTGGTCTGTTGTTGGTGTTTTTATAACCTCTACCCCCTCTTCCTCTGTAGTTGTTGTTTCTGCCTCGACCCCTTTGTGAGGGGAAATAGCCTCTTGTGTTGGAGAAGTTATGAAACTGAGATGGTGGTTTCTGGGTGGAGGGGTTTGGAGAGATCACATTGACACTGGGTATGGAGCCATCTGGATTAACAATGGAGGCTGTGGTGACATCAAGTCTAGATTCAAGGCTAAGAAGCATGGCATAGAGTTCATTCAAGGTATAGGGCTCCACTCTAGAGGTGACTGCAACTACTGCTGGGTTATATTCACTACCAAGCCCAGCAAGAATGTATAAGATTTGATTTTGCTCAGTAACAGGTTCACCAGCAACTCCTAGTGCATCACAACAGGCCTTCACTTTGCCTAGAAATTCTCTCATTGAGCTGGATCCTTTCTTCAGTGTTTGTAGCTGAAGTTTGTGATGCATGAGCCGAGCTTTGGACAGACCAGAGAAGTTGGACTCCAGAGATTGCCACACATCTCTAGATGTGTTTTTGCCAACCATCATTATGAGGAGATTCTCACTGAGTGAAGATAATAGCCATGACATGAGCAGCTGATCTTGTCTGAGCCATGTTGCATAAGCAGGGTTAAGGGTGGGTTGGGATGTGTTTTCAGATGATATGAATCTCTGAGGTGGCATACTATCTGCAGCAATGAAGTTTTCCAGTCCATAGCCAACAATGGCACTGTAAGTTTGCTGTTTCCATAATAAATAGTTGGCATCTGTAAGCTTAATGGATATAAGCTGATGCTGAGGATGAATGAATGATGTGTTGTTGCTGGCTATAGGGCTACTGGTGCCATCAGAGGATGTTTGAGAGGCCATTACTGAAGAAAGATGATGGATCTGAGAAAAGGAAAGTGGATCTGAGATTCAAAACTGCATATCAGGTTGGTAAGGTCAAGATCTGGACTTAATGGGTTGAAAGAGACTTGAGGGACGAGATTCAATGATCATGGCTCTTGATACCATGATTGATAAATAAAGAAATCAAAACTTTAAGACAGATGAAAGACTTCATTGATTAAAAGCTCAAAATGGATCAAACATAAACATCATAAGATGATAGAATACTTTTTGTGGTTCAAAACCCTAAGCTATGCAAATGAGGTAAGAGTGTATATATATATATATCATAATATCTGATCCTACGGTCTCTATAACATCTCAGCCTTTAGCTTCTTGATCATGCTTTCTTCTCTTTCCCTTAGCTTCTCCATTGGGCCACGTCATTTGACTCTTGTTGACTTTCAATGTGCATGCATGAGGTGGCGGTTCTCCTTTGTCTGCATGCATGTTGTTTGTGTAGCATGTAAGGTCCTTCATTCCACATATGCTATCAGGACTTAACCATAACCCTAGCGGGCTTCGGGCTAAACGAGTTATAATAATAATAATAATAATAATAATAATAATAATAATAATAATAATAATAATAATAAAAATAATAATAATAATTTACCATTAATATAAAAATATAAAAATTAATATAATAATTTACCATTATATGGTCACTTTGTATTCCTGAGATTTATATTCCTAAGATTTATTTTGATAAATATAAAAATAAATTTTATACCAAACCTATATCTATATATATATAAAAAGAAATACCATTTTTTTAATATAACTATAAATATATGTATTTTTTAATACCATTTATATATGTATTTTTTTAATATAACCATTTCAATATATGTATTTTACGTTCTTCTAATCATTCAAATGCGTACCTTAATAAAACTAACCACACTAGTTAATATTAATATAATTTACCATTAATATAAAACGCCCTTGTTTGTGTGTTAATTTTCAACATATGGGAGAAGAAAATTTCCGATCCTCACGAGATGGTTGGGAAAAAAATCAAAAGATTCGGATAATGAATTACCAGAAAACCAATAAAAGCCCAGTCAAATTTAAAGCGGAGCAGGGGTATATAGGTCAAATAAGAAAATCATCTAACCTTGCCTTTTAATAATAATATATACGAGGGTAGATCTAGAAAATAATAACGTCCTCTCGTCTGCTCCCGAACCCCATCGGAGAAAACTCGCCGTACCTCTCCCATCAAACCCGAGACACCGCCGCCGGCGCCGCCGATCTACCGCCTCTTTTCTCATCTGTCCGTCTCTCTCTTGTTTTTTTGCCCATCAAATAGATCTGTTTCCTATATTTGTGAAAAGAAAAAAAGATTTCTGTTTTATATCAGATGAATTATATTTATTAAATTATTAAATTATGTTGAACTCACAATTATTTTTTCTCTTTCAGGTTGGCATTGGCACACCTTCAGATCCAGATCCATGAATTACAAGTTTGTTTTTTTTTTTTTTTTNTTTTTTTTTTTTTCTTTTTTGTAGTATATATTTGAACACTTTTTCAGATCCATATATTTCAAGATTGGATTTTTATCATAGGAACATTTGATTCAGATTGCAAGATTGAATTTTTTTTTGCATAGGAGCCATTTGATTAAGATCCATTTATTGAAAGATATAGTAGACATTTGATTCAGATCTCTTAATTTGATATAATCTTTTGCAGTATACTTATTCTTTGTTTTCTTTTGTTCCTTGTGATGCAAATTTTGGATCTTTTAATTTGATATAATCTATTGATCTCTGGATGATACCTTAGTAAAGACGATGTTTTGCTATTTAATAGATTCTTGGTTTTGGATGAATTCTTGGGTAAAGCTAGGATTGAGTTTTCATCTATATCTTATTACACTCCCCCGACGTCGGGTTGGAGGCATGCTGCAGTGCAAGGTTTGTTGTTATGGTTGGAAAGTTAATATTTTCTCTATTTTTAAGTAGCTAACTTCATGTCATACATTGATTTCGGATGTCATAAATCGGCAGCTTATATCGTATGCATCTCTCTCACAAACCGATTCCGAAGTGAAAATGTTTCAGTCACTAATCCCAATTTGGGAGGTTTGATTTCCTTTTATGCATTCTTCAATGCACACATATTTCAATTGAATGTTCGGTTGATGGTTTGTTTCTTTTTTATACTAGGAAGAATACGAAGGAATGGAGTGCCTGAGGCCACACCTTCAGTTTCCCATGGGAAACCACTTCCCTAGGATGTATTGAGAAATCTTTCAGACGGGATTGAGTTTGAAAATCTTGTGGAATTGAGAGCTGAAGCAGAAAACTGGCCACTTTTGACTCCAGAATTACTTGAATCTTCTAAAGTTTGTGGAGGTTTGCCTGGCTCCGAAATTGCTGATGTTGCAAATAACAATGATCTGCCTTTAAAATATTCATAGGCAAGTGACAGGGTGAGATCATAATTACTATTAGATTCACCACTTCAGAATGCCAATGCAGCCGGAACTGATGTCATAGATGCGGGTGATGAACTGCAACTGTCTAGAACTGAAGGATCATCAGCTGCGAAGGTAGTTTTTATTTTTTAAGCGCTAATTTGGAAGTGCGCCTGCGTGTTTTTTTTTTTTTGGGAGGGGGATACCACTCGTTGAATCAAAATCTCTTTATGCTTGTTGATTTATGAAAAACATGCCGTATTTCACTTATCTCTTTATATCTTAGTCATGCATTAAGCCAGTAACTTAAAACAGAACATTCTTGCACCAACTAGCAAATTACAAAACAAAATTGTTTATTCTTGTTGCTGCATTGAAACTTCTAGTCACCTTTCCCCCCTTTCCCCCTGAGGTGGCATGCAGTAGTCTTGGATTTTTTTTTTTTCTTTCCTTTTTAGTGTCATAATTTCTGGTTATATTTAAGTAGTATTTTAATATTTATCAAATTTGTTCATTAGGCCATGGATGAAGATGCCGTAAGTCTCTTGAAATGGCTCAAGCTGCAGAAGATATCAATTCGGATGATGAACTTGCTCCGGAAACAATTTTGAGTTCCTTACTTCCTTTTACACACGCTAGGAAGGTCTTTAGAGAGGGCCAACGTTGACTATGAGAGTGAATCGCAGAAAGAGTGTCGGGACATCCTTCATTCTATTGATATGCTTAATTTCGAGAAATCTGATTGCGAATCCCCATGTCCTGTGGAGATTAGTCAGTCGCTTGAAACTTTGTTAGATACTGATACCACAAGTGGATGGCTCCAGTGATGACTTACAGCCAGTATGACAAAAGTGAAGCAAAGCCTCATGTGGAACGCCAATCAAGGCCCTAATTGGATTCAAGCTTAATAGGTAAGTACAGAATGAAGAGACCTCGCTGGGGTTCTTTGCCTATCTCTCGTCAAAGAAGAAGTGGCATTTTACCTCCTGATACCTTGTGCAATCCCAAAGGAATTGAAGAGAGTAAAGAGGATTCAGGAACTTCCTGTTTGGGGATGACTTAAAAAGATATTTGATGATGAGCAGAAGGGTATGAGTTGCATGAAACAATCTAGTGCTGGATTTGCGTGCTCACCAAGGGATTTGATGAGGAGAAAGCGGTCGCATAAAGCTGAAATCTTTGAGTGTAGAAGTCAAGAAGACTTGAAAGCAGAACTTAGAGGAGGGAAATCTGCCAAAGAATAAGAATCCGGGGGATGTGGGATATGACTCATGCCTTGGTCCTAACGAGCTCGATTTTTCTTGTGTTTCAAAACTGAAGTTGTCTCTGAAGATTATCCTGGTTTGTTTGAGCCCTGTGGGACATCAGAAACTTAAACAAAGGAATATGAAATTGCAAACTAATTGGTACGACCTTCTCTGTAAAACCTCCAACTATTAATTGGACAGAAGAGCCCAAGAGAGAAGGCAGTAATGTACACAGATCTATTCAGGGAGATATTGCAGATAAATACCTCTCGTTTTTCTCCCCAGAGAAAGTACTTGATGGTGTTTGCCTTAGAAAGTGCAATTATGATGGAAACAGAGAACCAGTACTGGGTGTTTCTACACCTTTTCCGAATGATGGGTCATATTTATTCATGCTGACCCTGGTGCCTCACCTCCATCGACAGAAAATCTGTCGATAGATGGCTATCATCCAATTCCTCTAATGATATCTTGGAGCAGAAGACAATTGTTCCATCACCCTTTGGGGATATGATGGAGTAACAGGGTTCTCAAGTTCACAATGGCGATTCCCCTTTGCCTGAGTGTGCTCCTTTGTCCGGAGAAAAACTTGATCAAAAGAAGGGCACTGTGGATGTTGAGAGTTTAATGAATGAGAAAATATATCAACAGCCTGCTCGATGGGCAGTTCTCAAATATCCGGCCCAAATAAGAATATGAGGCAGATTCCATTGAGTCAAATCGGATTCCGTAATCCAACAAGTGCTGGTCAAGAGCAGCAGCTAAGGTTGATGAGTATAGAGGTCCAAACGGAATCCCGAGTAGATCTAAGACCTCACCCGTGATTTGATGCCATCAATTTCTTGGAAGTACTAAAACAATGGTTTTCAAGTGGACCCGGATGATCTCGGTACAGATCTATTAACTATACACTAGAGAGCGCAAAGTTGAGCCTGCAGATTATGAATCAGCTCGATATGATAAACCGAACATCAGAACGTGTTCGAGTGTTTTTTTTTTTTTCAGTTTTATCTCGAGGCTCACAGTATCATGTTGAATCAATGTTGTCACATCTCCTGGAAAGCAACAGGTTGCCAAATTTGAATATTCTTGGTGTCAGTTCATATTCACCATATTTATATACTTTATGCAACTTAAAATGTGAATTACTATTGACCCCTAATGATGTTGTCTATGTTCCTTCAGAAGTTCGGAAAGGGATACTACCTATGCTGTAAGAAGAGATATTATCGACCAGAATTATGGTGAAAAAAAGCAATGAAGACGTTGGCTCCATCTCGGCTAGTTCTTCACAGGATAGTAAATGCCCGACAGCTTTATTTGAAGGTTATAGCAATTGATACTTATGGTTACACAGCTGCCGGATTTAGTCGATGCATGCCTTGTGCTGAGCTTGCCGAGTACTGTGTAGTGTGGCCGTAGAACAGTGGAATCTGCTATTTCTTATGTTGACTCGAATGACAAGTGGAAAGCCAGAGTAAAATATTGTGATACTGATAGGTGCGTATCATATTCGTCTTAATTCTTTTATCAATGCATAGGAACATAATGAAATTTAAACGAAAATCTGGGGTGGACATGTTTATGTTGGGCATCCTTATCTATTTTTGTCAGGGACTACGTATTTCTTTTTCTTCTTTGATGCAACATGTTTACTTCCCGTGCTTCTTCCTTACGAAAAAGCGTTATGTTGGTCATAGTTATGAGTCCCCCGATCAGAGCAAACCAACCTTTGATGCTAAGGGTGTTGAGACGGTTAGGAGAGATCCTTGTGGAGCTGTATCTAAAATGTTAGAGCAGTCATTGAGGCTACTTCGGAAGTCAGAATATTGATAAGGTGAAGAGTCCGCTTTTCTTCTTCTCCTCTAAGATCTTGTTTGAATAATTTCATATGTTATATCACTGAATAAGACTATCTTATCTCAATATGTTCATCTTTCTTGTTGGCTATTGGGTTTATATAGCAGGAAGCTGCAGCTTCTTTTTTGGCTATTGGGTTTACAACTCCTTGCTGCCGTAAGTATTGTATTTGGCGTTATTGCGTTTCATTTGAGTTTCCACTTAGAGTCACCTTTTAACTCTCTCCCTCGTCCAGCATATATGATTCCCTATAGCTAAATGTCAATAGGTCAACATCACACTGTGTAACTCATTTCTGATGGTGCATAGAAAATAACATAAATTAAATTTTTCTGTTTTAATACATTGTCACTTTATTGGTCCGCCCAGCTGCAGTTGTAATTTGTTTTGTTCATCCCATTTCCTATCGATCCTCTGATTATATCTCCATACTTACATATCTGTTATCATTGAATTTGTTTTTAATGTAATGGTGATATAAAATTTACTAGCATTTTTTATTGGACTAAGTTCAAACCTGCCATTGTATGCTTTTAAGAAGGTTAGGGAGGTCAGCGGCAGAAGTCTTATTGGCACCAAGACCAAGCAACATCCATTATTTTCTGGATTTCCTTCCGTTTTCGCACAAAGGTATTAATTTTGTATAACCATAATTTTCAAACAGGTTTACCTTGAAATTAATAGCTGAAAGTTTCTGAAATAATTTTGTGAGCTATATTCATGTGAAATAATGTGGACTTTATGCTACACAAATAGCCGCCATCGATGGAGACTTTAGAAGGTGGGTTTTTTTTCCAACATTATTATCAAACTATGGTGTGCCTTTTGTTTCGGTGTAACTGAATTGCATCATGCTTTCTTTTAACTAACAATACCAGACAATGCGATCACTTGAAGCTAAATGTGTCTCTTGAGAATAGGTGAGTAAAATGCAAGACAATACGATCATTTTGTCTTAAAGTAAGCAGCACACGTTGTCTTAAGTAAGTATACGCAAAGTACGAGAAAGTTTTAAGTAAAGAGTAAGTTTTAAGTACGAGAAATAACAAGTGATTCGCAGCCATTTCCAGTCTTGTTTAAACCTTCACTCTATTTTTCCTTTCCCTTTCAGCCTTCTCTTTCTTTTTGCGGTCTTCATGAAGCTCTTGAGCATCTGAACAATCAAAGGTAAGTAAGAACTTTTCTTTTGTTTTTTGGCAAAAGCCTAAAAAATAGTCGAACCAGGCCAAGTTACGGGAAAAGGAAACTGAATTGCAGAGTATAAGAACTAATGAATACCGGAAAAAAAAATGAATACCGAAAAAATGTGAAAATTTTTCCTTACCTTTCTTAAAATGTGAAGTTTAGTGCTTTCTCTTCTTCTTTCCCTTCTTCTTTCCCTTGTTCTTAGCTTTTTTCACATTCTTGGCTTTGCCCTTTCCAACACCTGTAATTGAAAAAAATGTTTTTTTTTTCAGAAATTAAATTCAAGGTAAGCTCCCAGAAAAAAAAGCCTCAAAAGAGCCCAGCCAGTCCATCATTGTAAATGCATACCTTCAGTAGTTCCATCACTGCTGTCATGATCATCATTAAGACCTTGAAGTTGAAATTTTTTTTAATCAAGGTAAGTACAAAACGTATTAAAAATTCTTATGTATACATTGCATGCAATTTGCATATAATCATTTAAAGAACAAGTAAACTACAACCAGAAGTTCCAATCCCGTGATCATCCACCACGTGGATGTCATCTTCAGCTTCAAGTGCTGTAATATATGTAAGTGCAAAATGTTATAGAAATTCGTATGTATACGTTGCTTGGCTATCTAAAGAAAAATTAAACTACCTCCAGAAGTTCCAGTGCCGTCATCAACCTTAGTGACAGTGAGAGACTTAAGTGTATCATTGAGAGCCTCAAGTGAAACATTAAGAGCCTTGAATGCTGTAAAAAATTTAATTGCAAAATTTAAGCATTTCAACTCATGTTTAATATCATCCAATCAGCGCATTTTATTTTTATGAACATGTGCACCAAAAGGTCACAGACAACCACTAGAAACAAAGCAATTCTGATTAATACCTTTCTTGTTGCAGGAATACAATTGACTTAATAAATTTTGCAAGACTGAAGTTAGACTTTACCTTCAGTATTGACATGAGCACCAACAGGTTCAGCAGGTTCAGGTGCAACAATTTCAGCCTCAACTGGTTGTTCAGGTTCAGGTGCAATTTCAGCCTCAACTGGTTGTTCAGGTTCAGGTGCCATTTCACGAGCAGCTGCGGCTACCAATATGATACACTTATGTAATTTGTTTCCATTTCATATCAATAATTAGCAACATATGTTATTTCTCTTACCTAGCCATGGACACGGGAAGTGGCCTAAGAATTGATCATCAGTGATATTAAAGAACTGTCTGCCACAGTCCGGGCACCTCCAGTGTGTGATCCACTTGAAATTGTTTTTCTTGACGATGCGGGGATTACGAGGCATCTGCAATATAAGTTTGTTTGTTTTTTTTTTTTTTNNNNTTTTTTCTGGATTACAACCCCTAATACAGAAGCTAAATCTTCCTAACAAATAATAAATGTAGATTAAATAAAACTAAGATTAATCAAAGTTGAACAGGGATAACATATTTTCTCACAACATTCATTTACCAAGTTATGCGATGCCATAACTCACATTTCTCAGAAATCACATTTTTCATTTCTCGTAAATCACATTTTTCACAAATAGCAATAACACACGATCAAACTTCTACCATCTACTAACGGCAACGCATAAAAACAATCGCAGTTTACACACGATCAAAGTAATCGCAGTTTACACACGATTTACACACGATCAAAGTAATCGCAGTTTACACACGATCAAACTTCTACCATCTACTAACGGCAACACGATCAAACTTCTACCATCTACTAACGGCAACGCATAAAAACAATCGCAGTTTTCTACCATCTACACACGATCAAACTTCGCAGTTTACAGAAGCGAGAAACAACAATCGCTCGAGAGATTCAACGACGAGATCCAAGTATCGCTCTAAAAACAACTTCGCAGTCTACAGAAGCGAGATTCAACGACGAGATCCAAGTAATGCGAACAAATGAAGCGAGATTCAACGACGAGATCCAAGTAATGCGAACAAATGAAGCGAGCGACGAGATCCAAGTAATGCGAACAAATGAAGCGAGATTCAACGACGAGATCCAAGTAATGCGAACAAATGAAGCGAGATTCAACGACGAGATCCAAGTAATGCGAACAAACGAATTCTAGATTCGAGAGATACCTTGTGTGACTGAGAAGCGGGAGTCGGTGATTGCGCAGAAGAACGTACAGATCTTTTGATTGGGGAGCGCCGGCGGGAGAACGGGAGAGGGTGATTCGCGAGCGCAGGGGAATGAGATAGAGACTGAGATCGGGTATATATATACTAAGCGATTAAGTTCATTTGCTTGTAGAGGCTAAATTAGTATGAGGTCAATTGGGATATTTGTTTCAGGTTTGAGTTTATTCTCTTCTTATAATCCAGGTTGAATGCTATGCTTCAAAAAAACTGAGATTTGAAAGGACTAAGATGTGAAAATTGGTGACCCTTGCTTGGTTCTGGATACTTGACAGGTATATATTTGAGCTTACAATTGCCTTGCTGCATTTTCCTTGATTTACAATCTTATATCTCAATCCTTTTTAACACAATATTTACAGAACTACAGTCAATGAGTCAAACAAAAGTATTTACAAAACCAAAATACAAATTACCATCCTTACAAATTTGTAGATAGTGCAAAATATATACATCAACTAGAAACACCTACAATTATTCACAAGGACTAAAGTTCATCACCCATTTTCGAGATGGTTTCCAGAGAGCCGTTCGACTTCACTCTGCCACCAACTAAAAATTAGTTATATAACACAAAACTGATTATCTCTTTCACCAGGAATTTGTAATTGTCGTGTTTGTGCCTTCTTTAAACAGGATCTTGTGACATTCGTAGGAAGCCATTTCGAATTCCCACCTTCTTGACTACACCCAACAACCACATTCTCATTCTTCCTGCGGTTACTAAATCTTTTTCCAGCATTTTTTCCAAATGTCCTGACATTCTCAACGAGTCGAAAGACACTCGCTGCATCTCCTCAGGATGAGCCAAGAAAATTTCCGGCCTGTCCCTGAAAATGAACCTTCCAGGAAGTTCAATCCCGAGACACCCATTCGAGAAATTTGTGAGACTTTCTCACAGGCCCAAGCCTCTCGCCTCTTGTGGGGCCACTCGAAACGGGGATTCTTGATCTCAGCCTTCAACCTCCCAAAATGTCCCACGAAAAAGGCTCACAGAACAGCAAAAAATCCCATCACTTTTCATGTTTTTGCATTTTAATCACGACCTTTGCATATTAGCACTTAAGTACATGACCTTTCATCCCTTTGCACGTCGAAGCATGTCTTTCATCTCCGGCACAAATAAAATGACGTGGCTTGCCGGAATACACACGTGGAATGTTCAAAAAAAGAAAGAAAAAAGAAATTCATATCGCCCATTCTGGTAATAACACATGGACTAAAAATAAAAATTAAAAAACACAAAATCAACGTCGTCTCTCCCTAAATCGGTTCAATCTCCCGTCACACACATAAACCCTAATTTTGATCTTCAATTTCCATGAAGATGGCGAATTTTCTATGACAATTGCAAAATTTCTGTGAATCATATGCTCTTCAACTTCTGTAAACTTTCTCCATGACCCTGAATTAGCTCCCCAAAATTCCAATTCCTCTCGCCATACGAACCCTAATCGTGTTTCCAAAATTCTCAGTTTTTCTTCAAAATGTCGAGTGGATCTAGCAGTCGAACCACAACTCCTCAACCTAGAATTGGTGAGTTTCATGTAGAATAAGGCCGATTTGTCTTGGATTTTCCGTATTGAAGCCTTGAATTTGTCGATTTTGTCTTTGAGATTTGAGATTGCCTTTACAGAGGATTTTTTTAGGTTTGATTCTTTCTTCAATTTGGGATTTTTATTATTTCTCCTCGGAACGTGGATTTAAATTTTAGTTTTTTAATTTTTTGGTGCAGTGACGTGTCAAAAAGACAGTCCAAAGTGGATTTTCATTGTTCTTTCCTTTTTTTAAACATTCCACATGTGTTTCCGGCAAGCCACGTCATTTTATTTGTGTCGGAGATGAAAGACATGGTTCGACTTGCAAAAGGATAAAAGTTCATGTACTTAAGTGCTAATATGCAAAAGTCGTGATTAAAATACAAAATCATGAAAGGTGGTGCTTTTATATGCAATTTTGCCTTAATATATTATATTAACTTGCTAAGTGACAAAATGCTTCAAGAAAGCCTGGCCTATGTTTTCAAGAACAAATTTCTAACCAGATTTCAACAATCCTCTTGCTATCACTAGCCTCTCCCTACAATGAGAGAGATGAAGATAAAATAGATAAATTAAGCCAAACTCATTAGCCAAGAAAGAGAAGTGGAATGGCATTCGAGTAATTATTCAATCATACAAGGGTGTAGGTGTCCGAAAATGTAAAAAAAAGCAGGGACACAAACGTCATGGTAAAGAAACTACTGTGCAGATTTCAGCAATCTTGGGGAGGAAGTTCGCATGGGATTATCTTGTAAACAGCCAATATAGTCCATTTTCATCGCGGGTCGTAACCTTTATCTCGGGCCACAATCTAAGGCAACAAACAAACTTTTTTGGCCTGATTAAGGTACAAATGTGTCCTTAATTTGTCAATATCTATTAAAATTATCTGTAATACCAGTACCTCTCAGTCAATGTCACTGTTAAACCAGTAATATTGAGCCAAATATTGGATAAATTTTAAATTTGATGAACTCAATAACCTAGAAGTAAAGCTCTTATTGTGAACAGAGTATATTTGTAGAATTATAGATCATCCCCAGCATTTTTATATATACTTGTTTTTTTGTTAGTGTTATAACTCTGGAAACCACCCGCAGTTTTTTTGAGAATATGCCGACTGGGGTCAAGTGTCATGGAACTCAATAAGGTTTTTGAGCTTTTTGAGTGGATGAGAACAACTCATAGTTCAAGGGGCTCTTGAATTGATATGTCAGATTATAGAAAGTGTTTGCTCCTCCTGTTGGCGGTTATAATATGGTTTGGATGTGTGCTCTAATATTCGTTCTCTCAGAACTGGCCAATTCTTACATTAACTACGATAATGTGAAAATGCACTAATTACCTCATTCCTGGTGTGGCTACCATTCTCGTGCGCATAATGTGTTCAGATTTTTCGATACTGTAAATATAGGAACATGGAACTCAAATCAAATCCGGCTTTGCACTGTAACTGGCCTGAAGAAGTCAAATGTAAAGATCATTGGACTGAATTTTGTGACTCTTGCTGGGATTCTACCTCATTGTGCCCGTGTGTCGAATCTGAGACACTGGAAAGAGTTCCACTGCTACACTGCAGAATTCCATGGTCACCTGTTGCTTTGGAATTCTCGTATAGATATGTATGCAAGATCGGGTAAAGTTTCAACTGCCCGTTTGGTTATGGTGTAAGCAGAGATACAGTTTTGTACACCTGTTGCTTCAAATTCAAAGTGAAATTGGTATTGGTTTATTTGAACCAATTATATGATCTGGAATATAGCCAGATCGAGTGGAAATGGTTGTTATCTTGTGCCCAAGTCCAATTCTTCTTAGGAAAAATGGTGGCTGTTTTTAGCACACTGCAAAACTTGATCTGGAGCATTATTCTGAGAGTTATGGGTTTTTTTTTTTTTGGATGATGATAAAGAATTTGTACTGGATGTTTATCGATTGAATGTGGCATTATGGATTTGTTAACACAGATTTTAGAATTTTTTTTTCCTTGGACTTGTTTAGGGATTTGAAATTAGTCCGTTGATGATTCCGTTATGCTTCCTTATGAATAAAATTTTGTATTTTGTTGTCATCCTTTTTTTTTTTTTCAAAAAGAATAAGGTTAACGAGCATCACATGTCCTCATGCTTCAGCTAATTTGACTCCTTGGCTTCAACACGATTATATGGGTAAAATTCTTGAAATTTAAAGGTTAACTAGCATTACATGTCCTGATTGTATTGTTCATAATGTCTACTGGTTGAGAGTCTAGATGACAATCGTGCTTTATGAGTTGTGAGTTGAGGTGGAAATAAGTTGAATATTTCATTTGGGCACACATGAAAATAGTATGATGAACAAGACAAACAAACAAACATGCCAAGTTGAGCTTGTATTGCAAGTAGTACTATGCTATGGTGTATTGC